>CAUYSK010125775.1:0-61648 GCA_963575035.1 Avahi laniger
TTGTACTCGCCATCAAATTGGTACTAACTGATCAACACTAGGGTGATCACATGGCAGAAATACTCTCTAGGGATTAGGGGGATGGGGGGCAAATCTACAACTAAAGGACACGGGGAGCACTAAAGGGAGGGAAGGGCATGCCTTTAACCTGCACTTGGGTGAGGCAAAGACATAAAGTGTAACTATAATGTTTGTACCCTCACAATACCCTGGAATAATAAAATAAATAAATAAATAAAATTAAATTAAAATTTAATTTAATTAAAAAAAATAAAAATAAAAAAATAAAACAACAAATTTCTGTCCTTTACTAACTAAACTAATCTCTCAAGCTTCCAGAACTGGGGAGACGCTGGATCAGAGCTAAGAACTGACCAACTTACATCTGCAGCTCAGAATTCGAACCCAACCCCAGTATTTTATGTGGCTTCTCCAGACATGTTTGTTACGTTTTAATTGAGATCCAGTATTACTGAATTCTGGAGAGCTCTTCAGCTTGATTAATTAGTTCATATTCATAATCCTGCTTTGCAAATCAAGAGAGTGAAAAGCATGCTCAATATCATGAGTTTGAAAACACCATATAAGCAGCAGTCTCCCATTGTGTCTAAAAGAAGAAAGTTCTTTTTCTGTTCCTCCCTCAGCACCACCTCCCCTTTTCCTTCTCCTGCCGAATGTTTTGTAGTCTCCTCAGTTTTTTGGCTTTTATCCATGGTCTTTCTAGTTTTTCCTCTGGGGCGCCACAGTGCAGATCACAATGGTGGAGTTTGTCATCTCAGATTTGCTCTGAAGGTGTTGCTGCATGTTTTGTAACCTTCGTGCATATCCATATCTAGCCTTGGAAGGCAATGAGATATTCCATACCAATGAGTCTTTAGATAATTAAAGCTTATCCTTTGTAAGCTCCCAAATATTTTCAAAAATCCAAACCATTTTGATAGAAATCTTTCTAAATATATTACACACTTGACTGCCTTCTTATATAAACGTAATATAATTCCACCCAGGGAGACAGCAACATGTGTATAGTAAAAGGAGCATCTCATCTCAGCCTGCATTTGTTTATACTTTTGGCTTTCTCTTTGACCCAAGAGTGACATCACTCCATGCTAATGAGGTTGGTTTTATTGTTCTGCCTCCCAGTTCTTGTTTTCAAGGAGCTCACAATTGTATTTGGGGAAGAGGATATGTAAATACGTCAAAGAGATAACTAGTGATTAGCATTGGGAGAGTCTAACTAGGAGGATCAAGAAGGCATGGCTTTCCTTATTTGGTCAGAGAGAACGAATGGGAAAAATAAAAAGGTACCTGAACAGAATCTTAAAAGATGAATAGAAGTCCACCTCAAGGACCCGGAAGGTAAATGTATTTCAGAAGAGGGAACAGTACGATCAAAGGTGCAGAAACTTGAAAGAGTGTGATACATCTGCTGACAGGTCAGTGGTAGTTTTGTGTGGCTAAAAGGAGGGTGAACAGAAGAACTGGTGAAAATGAGACTGATAAAGGTCTGCAGAGACCAGACTGTAAAGGACTTTATTTGCCAAGCAGATTTTTAATTGTATTCGATTGCAACAAGGAGTACTGAAGATTCGTAAAGAATAACATGGCATGACAAGATCTAGGTTTTAGTGATACAAACACCACTCTGAAGCATGCTTGCCTTTAACAGCTATTTATTAAGTGCAGAAATTGATCTAATCACGCACAATACAGGTGTGAACAAAGCAGATGGACTCCTTGCTCTCATGGAGGTAGAACTGGGGATGAAATAGGATTTAAGCCAATTAGGAGATAAATTAAGCTGTCCAAGAAAAAAATTTTGAGAGATTTCTTTGCACATGCAACTTACAGGAATTGATCCTAGAAGATAACTTTAGGAAAACTCCCATGATTCAGGCTAGAGTGATGGAGTGTGGTGGACACTGTCTAAGACAGACCAGCACGCAGCTCTTTGAGGGAAGAGACAACCTTACTGATCTTTGGGAACATTCCCTGACACTCTGACGTAATCTCACTCCTACCCAGATCCAGACATTCATCTTCTCTTCCATGCTACCTCTACTTCTTGTAGATTCTTCCAGTTTTGCTTCTCTTGTTAAACTAGGACACAGATACTTGCCTGTCTTTCTCTGCTGCTGATCTTTGAGATTTTCTTTATCTCTGCAAGCTTAAGATGAAGCATCTACATACTTGGTGCTTTAAGAAACCTTAGTCGAATTATCAATAAAGAATGAAAATAGTTAAGGAGTAGAGAACAAGAGGAAGAACAAGAGAGCTGATTGATTAGTATAACTTTGAACCTGCTGGATTAGGAAGGCCTGCGGGATGTGAATGTAATGAGAAAGATTAGAGTTTTGGATATATATCTGAGAGACATCAGCATGTAGTATGATGTGGGCGCGGATGATATTCTTTGGGCAAAGATGTCATTTAAGTCAAAGAAGAATAGAATTTCAAGAGGTGGGGCAATATCAAATACGAGCAAACTATCAACTAAGATAAGAACTAGAAATTTGGCAACCGCCTTGGCTAGCATGGCTTCCATGTAGTGGTAAGATCAAAAGCCAGACTGCAACAGGATGGTGCAGAAATGATTCTGTTGAATGCAGTTGTTCTTCTGAGAAGCTCCAAGAAGGGAGGGAACAGGAGAGAGTGGTTATTTAAGGCCACGGGAGCTTTCACAGAAGCCAGGGAGAGATTTCCTAAATTGAGAAGGATTGAATGTGTTTCATACTGAAGGGAATGAGAAGAGGCCGAGGACATGACAGACATGATAACCGGTAGAACCAGGTCCCTGAGAAGAGTAGAAGATACAGAGTTCGGGTGGAGAAGTTGACTTTGGACTCACAGGGGCACCTGTTGCTCCAGGACAGAAGAGAAACACATCTAAGGGATACTTGTAGTAAAGTGGGCAGAAGGACGAGGGGATCCACGTTAGAAGGCCCACATTTTCTCTGTGAAGTGAAACACAAGAATGTACAAAGCTAAGAAAGAAGAGAGGACAGGAGGTGTCTGGGGCTCCAGGGAAAGTCATGGAGACTTGTAACCACATATTGAGAAATGGAACAAGGAATTGGCCATAAACAAGTAGAAGAGTACCCGAGAAGCAATTGTCCACACATCTTCCCAGCCTGACTTCCATGGTTTATTCTAAGTGTGTGAGTCCCCTCCAGTACCGATTCCCACAATCTTTGTTCTCTCCTTGCAGTCTGCTAGGAGGAGCCATTTATTTTTCCCATGTGCTTTTGGGCGGGAAAGAATGGTTTCCAGCAGAGTGCTGCTAAAAACACTGCCCCTTGGAAACAAAAGACACATTCTTTTCTGCCCCTGTCTGATACTATTCCCTTTGTAGTATCTGGCCAGTGGGCATTAAAACATTACTTTCATGCACATCAAAATTGTCCTGAGACTCAATGTTTTAAATGTCCACTGACTTCTCCCTTCACCCCTGACTGTGTGTGTGCTGCATTGAGTTGTTTACTTCATGGTAAAAGGTCCTGGGAGCTGTGCTTTTATTGTGCGTGGATCAGCTTTTTGTAGTTGTTCTGACAGTTCCCTCACTCCTTTCTTGGTTATTGTAAGAATATCCACCTGTTATAACCCTTGTGTTAGTTTCCTAGACCTGCCATAACAAAGCACTACAAACTGTCCTAAAAACAATAGACACTTACTGTCTCACAGTTTTGGAGGCCAGAAGTCCAAAATCGCCAGGGCTGTGCTCCCTCTGAAGGCTCTGGGGAAGAATCCTTCCTGGCTCCTTCTAGCTTCTGGTGGTTGCCAGCTGTCCTTGGTGTTTCTTGGCCTGTAGCTGCATTATTCCAGTCTCTGTTCTGTCTTCACATGGCCTTCTTTCCTCTGGGTGTGGCCATTTGTATATGTATCTTCACCTGGGCTTGTTTTTTTTGTTTTGTTTTGTTTTGTTTGAGACAGGTTCTTGCTACATTGTCCAGGCTGGAGTGCAGTGGCTATTCCAAGGTGCAGTCACATGGCCTTCTTATAGGGATACCAGTCATTAAATTTAGAGCCAACCCTAGTCCTGTATGGCCTCATCTTAATTTAACGAATTACATCTGCAAAAATCTTATTTCCAAATAAGATCACATCCATTTTGGAGGGTGGGGAGATACTATTTAACTTGGGTACAGCTGTCTGCTAATTTCTGTTGTTGACATACTATGAGCTGGGGCATTAGTATAGCCAAGCACAGACTCTTCTTCCCCAGCCTTCACCAGAATCTGAGAATCAGACTGCTGTCTTTCGTCTTCAAGCTGGCTCTAAATCCTACTCTGTTTTCTGGGACTCTCCAGCACCAGATTTCTTAGTGAGGAAATGCTACTGTCTCTATTGTGAAAGTAAGATGTGGAAAGTCTGGCCATGCCTGCTCTCCTCCAAGCACAGCTCAGACAAAGCCGGTGGAACGTGCTGGGGATTCCTGACCTGGGGATTCCTGACTGGTGGCCAACTCTCAGCAGGGCCTCTAGATGGGGGTCCTAGGGGGTTACCTGTAGGTAGTAACTACTAGTACCTGGAAAAAAATTCCAGAATTTTTGAACCAAAAGAAAGCTACTACCAAACTGAGCCCCCCAAACTCTATTAAAATGAAGTATTAAAACTCTTGTATTTGAGTTCTAAGATCAGAGGATTATTTTTCCCCTTTTTGCCATGCTGAGTTGGAGTCATTTGCTGATAATTTATACATGAGGTATCATTTTTGCTCCTTCCTGATTTCCATTTTTAATTGGAAGACTTCTACTGACCTACTTATTAGGGAGTTAGGGCTTAAAGTCATAGACCTCTCGTGTTGTCCTTACCCTTGTGCAAAGCCGCACAGATAGACATGAGCCTTTTCCCCATTGAGTTCAGAGGAATGTCCTTCAGGGAACACAGAGGCAGAGAAACTCCCACGTCCCTTCATCAGTGACTCTGTGTTCTCCATACGAGATGCTGATCTGTCGTCTACGTCTCTACTGACTACGTCTCGACTTAGTCTTGTGCACCTGGGAAGTTTTTCTCTCACCTCTTGTTCTGATGCCTTGGGAGCCTTCTTAGCAGACAGAGTAACCATTGCCTAATTCCTTAGCACTTTTTCTGAGGTGGGTTTCCCCTCCATCTTCAAATAAAACAACTCCCTACCTTCAGTCAAGAACATACAGGAGTAAACATGAGTTGAATCCAGACAGTTGAAGTGAATGCCAGGCAGAAAGTTACAAATAAGAGTATTTATAGGATGACAGGAGGAGACCTGGAAGGAAACAGTGGTGTTTGTCCAGCAAAAGATTTACCTCTCCACATTTTATTTTCATTCAGTAACTGTCTTTTAGCCAATCCTTGATTTCTTATACTTCCACAACTTCACATTATACAGCATTTCTGTTTCTCTCACCATCAATCCTCGCTTTTAATCCACCTTGGCCTTTTTTTCTGCCTCCCTTTGGAATATTTATGATTGGGTAGCTTGTAGTGATTTTGGTCATGCATTGATTTATCTTTAAACACATTCTATTTCCTTCGTGGCTTTCTCCTCAACAGATTTATCCTGTTTCATTTCCTTCAGCACTTTCCCCATTCTTCCAAAATTAGCTCTACTAAAATTTAATGTCTTTAGTTTCCCCTTCTGCTGTGGCTTCAATTCTCCCTGGTATAAACATAACTATTATTAGCCAATCCCTTTGCTTGTGGGCAGGTCTGTGGCTACGTGCCAGCCCCAACACTCCCGACTATGCCCTTGGTCCTAGATCCGGATAAACACAGCTGATTTTGCCTTGTGCTTAGACGGCTGCCACCAAGAGCTGGGCTGTGTAGCAGGCACACTGTGTGGGTGTTCTCTGCTCTCAGAGTGTCCCAGTTAATCAGAGAGTACAGGGTGTCCAGCTAACTGCTCTTCCCCTTCTGATACTATCAGCTCTGCCTAAGCTGCTATGACAGCGCATCCTACAGTTGAAACGAATTCCCTTTGGATCATGAAAAGGGAAGGCATTGAAGAAATCCACG
Organism: Avahi laniger; assembly: GCA_963575035.1. NCBI lineage: Eukaryota > Metazoa > Chordata > Mammalia > Primates > Indriidae > Avahi > Avahi laniger. The sequence goes on from CAUYSK010125775.1 coordinate 5,992, forward strand.
ACTGATTCTTTTTTTAATGTGCTGCATTTTCTGACACTGCTGAAACGTTCACGTGGAACGTGCACACGCTCTCTTTCAGCTCCCCCCTTTCAGGATGTTCTGTCTGGGCTTGTTCTCGGCTGTGTTTAGGGTATTTTATTCAGCATTAAACTTGAAAGCCTAATTTGATGGACATGGCTGAAAGATTGATGCAAAAATTGTTGCTGTTTATGCTTCCAGCCTTCTGGAATAGTGGAAAAATACTCACCTCTCCCGAACGTTTGCTCTGCTACGGTTGCCAAATTATCTAACAGCCAGTCAGGATCCAATTTGACAGCGTGGTATTTACTTTTTAAAAAAATTATGCATTGTGGTGTCTGTTTCTGTCTATGACAGGTTCCTTATAATAATAATAATAACTTTGCCTTTACACAGTGCCTTTTAATTCAGGAATCCTCAAGAACTTTGACTCCCATTGCTCCGTGGAGTCTCATGGGCAAAGAGGCAAGGACAGAGAAGAATTCAAAAAGAGCAGAGCTGTGTAGCTGTGACCATGATCCCAGCAGCCTTGGTCTCTACACATAGGAAGATCTGTTCTCTCCAATTCAGTGCTCCAGTGTACCCCATTTTCCTTTTCTCTTCCCATTCTCAAGCTATCCTCACCCTCTGTCCCCCAATTTTCTTGGTTAGTGGTAAGGAGTTGTCCCACTCACCCCAAACTCCTCTCTCTCTGCACCTTCCTCAACATTCACAGACTCTCTGAGAATGGTGCTGGAGACAGAGAAGTCCCTTCACTCTGGAGGCAACACGGTTTAGCAACTTGAAGTCCATTTCTCTCTTTTGCTATTTCTTAACCTCATCGGCATATTCACGGTGTGGGATAGTAACAGGTTGGTATGAGGACTGGATGAAAGATATTCTTTCTTCTCTAAAGGGAACAAAGACAAAGGTTCTCTATGGATATTTCTTACCTAATACTTCACTTCCATTGCAAAGTGTCACTTCACGTGACACCCCTTTGGTTGTTTATAAATAAATGTAAAATATATTGATTCAGTTTCTTCCCACAGATACCCATTTTGTGCACGGTGCCATGCTCTAGAGTTTGGATGATAGGCACAAAGATAAGATCAAGACATGCTGCCTGCCCTCGGGGAGCTTACAGTCCAACTAGAAGTTGCAGTTGAAATAAGTAGATGTTCGTCCAGGAGTAATACACACCTTATTAAGAGAAGTACAAGGTTCGGCAGTGATGGAAAGAGGGGAGAACCACATATACCTGGAGGATCCAGGAAAATGTTTCATTAAAGAGAAGAGATTTGAAATAGGCTTTGGGGGACTTGAAAGATGTTACAAGATTGAGACCAGGGAAAGAGCAGTGTAAAGTTACACAGAGAACGGAAACAGTCCACTTTGGCTCAAGGGCGGAGTGTAAGCGGGGGAATTTGAGAGAAAATTGCTGAACAATTGGCTGACATTTTATACCAGCAGGTCTTGATTATAGATGAAACGTTTCCACGTCAGTCTAAGGGTACAGATTGGCCACTGAGCAGGGCAAGGCAGAGATCAGAGCTAACATTAGGAAAATCATTCTGGCAATGGTCTGTAGAATAAATGGGAGTAAATAGATTTATAAATGGAATAAATGGGAAATAATTTTATAGAGGAAAGAATTGAGACCCAGAAACATTGCGTCCGTGGGCACGACAGGCCCAATAATTTATTTCCAAGGCCCCAAAGTCACTTATTTCTTGGTTGTCTGTGTAACCAGATCGGAAACCTCCAGGGCTTACTGTGGGAAAACTCAGCAGCAGCATCCCTGACTCACAGGGATGCATTTGTGTCACTGTGGGATGCACACAAAGGGGTTCCTGGAGAGGGGCTGTTGGGAGGCATGTCCCACATGACGAGATTAACACTCATGTCTTTGTCTTTTGTATAGACTTAGTTCCATGAAAACAAAAAGCTATTTTTCTGAGAAAAGCTTTCTTATTAAGATATTAAGGCTTGCATTTTTAAAAAGTAAGAACTAAAAAATGAAAGAATGAGAATTGACCTAAGACATATACTTGGAAAATGCATCCAAACATACAGCTATATACGTAGAGAAATGAGGCCTTTTATGTTATGAATGTCTACTTCATTGCCCTGTTGGCAATGATCCTCTTCTGTTAGAATGGCCACTCAAGTCTCCTGGAACCACTGCCTGTCCTATCAAAGGAGTCGAGCTCACCCTCTGGTTAGAGTTGCAATGGCAGAGTAGGGTCACGCTGCCCCTTTAAGACTTCATATGTTAAGTAAGGGGAATGGAAGCTCACTGCTAAGAAACCAGACCCTGAGAATGCATTTTTCCTTTTGGGTACTCTGCCGTTTGCTAACATTTCTATTCCTTATTGTTACTGCTGAGTTAATCTTGGAAGTTGAATAGCTAACAAGTGCTCCAATTGATTCCTGCATACCATTTGGATTAGGATAACAGACACTGAGACATACAGCCTTATTCATTTTCAATTTAGAAAAAAAAGAAGTCTCTTCTTTTAGTTTAGTGATTGCAACATTTGTATGTGTGCATTGTGTGTGTGTGTGTGCATGTGTGTGTGTGTGTGTTTGTGTGTACTGGGGTTTCACATCAGCCTTCCCAGCACTTTGCCAACCAACAAACCAGACTGCTTACCAAATTGACAGCTACAACCTAAGCAGGCTAGCTGGCCAGAAGTGACTGTTTTTTGGGTTAGCTCATCCTGCTGAATGGAAACTTCTCCAGGTTTGTTAGAAGTTTTTGTTTCAATTGTGGATCTGTATCAAAAGCCCCCAGATATGTGAAGTTCTTACAACTCAGCCCTCCTAGAAAATTGAAAGCTATATACTGCATCTCATGTATTCTAATCACCATGCAGTCTCTGTGCAACAGCATTTGTGACTATAGAATGAGCCAGAAAGAAAAATATGGCCAAACACATATTATGCAACCAAATTCAGCTTGAAATTTCATTTTTAAATTATACCTATATATTTTTCAACATCTAATGTGACACGAGTTATCCTATTGGTCAAGATTAACTAAGAAATTTTGCTGTATTTTAATAGCTGTTTAGCTACTACTAATGGTTTGGCCTGTTGTATCAGTTCAAGACCTGTTCTACCTAAATTTGCGGTTGCTTTAATTAGAAATAAATTTATTTGGTCTCATATTAGTGGACAAATGCATAAATATTTATCATTGCAGCATTTAATTATAACAATGAGGTTTTAGACATTAATAGTATGATTCACTACTTCAAGATTATGTGGGGTATGCCAGATGCTGAACCCGTCTTATCTTTTTTTCAAAATTTTTATTATTATTTTTTTTATTTCAGCATATTATGGGCATACAAATGTTTAGGTTACATATATTGTCTTTGCCCCACCCAAGTCAGGGCTTCAAGTATGTCCATCCCCCAGACGGTGTATACCACATCCATTAGGTGTGAATATGCCCATCCCCTCCTCCCCATTCCCACCTGCCCCACATCCAGCGAATGTTACTACTATATGTGCACTTAAGTGCTGATCAGTTAATACCAATTTGATGGTGAGTACATGTGGTGCTTGTTTTTCCCATTCTTGTGTTACTTCACTTAGTAGAATGGGCTCCAGGTCTATCCAGGATAATACAAGAGGTGCTATATCACCATTGTTTTTTGTGGTTGAGTAGAACCCCATGGTGTGCATATACCACATTTTATTAATCCACTCATGTATTGATGAGCACTTGGGATGTTTCCACATCTATGCAATTGTGAATTGTGCTGCCATAAACATTCTGGTGCAGATGTCTTTTTTATAGAATGTCTTTTTTTCCTTTGGGTAGAAGCCCAGTAATGGGATTGCTGGACTTTTTCCTAAATTTATCTAAATGAATTAGTAAGTAGTTACTTTGCCTTTCTAACACAGTTGACCCTTGAACAACATGGATTTGAACTGTATAGGTCCACTTCTTGCACATGGATTTTCTCTCACCTCCGTCATGCCTGAGACAGTAAGACCAACCCCTCCTCTTCCTCCTCTTCCTCAGCCTATTTAGTGAAGATGGTGAGGGTGAAGGCCTTTATGATGATCCCCTTCCACTTAATGAATAGTACATACATTTTCTCTTTCTGGTGATTTTCTTAATCACATTTTCTTTCCTCTAGATTACTTTATTGTACAAATATAGTATATAACATATATAACAAGCACAATATGTATTGATTGACGGTTTATGTTATCCATAAGGCTTCCAGTCAATGGTAGGCGGTTAGTAGTTAAGTTTTGGGGAGTCAAAAGTTATATGTGAATTTTTGACTGTACATGGGGTTAGTGACTCTAACCTCTGTGTTGTTCAGGGGTCAACTGTATTTTGAATTTTCTCCAGAATACACAATTAAAATAGGTTTTCTCAAAAGTTCTATATGAGCCACGTTTGTAAATGATCATTAGAAACTCCACAAACAATTTTTGTTTATTTGTTTTTCTTTTTTATTATTTTTTATTTTTAATTATCATAGTTGTATATCTTTATACGGCACTTGTTTGTTTTTAAATGTTTATTTTATATTGTTGAATATAGATACACATCTAAAAAAGAGATTGAAGACTTATCTCCCTCCAACTCCCCAAACCAACATTTGGACCTAGAGAAGGGATGTAGCCAAGGAATGCTTATTTCAGAGTTACTAAAACTGAAACTCATCAATTTGCAAGTAAGTTGACATTTTCCCCTCTCTTAAGTGTGGATTTTTTTTCCCTCAATACTGTAGTTTCTGCCAAGATCATATGGCTTAATCTTTCCAGTTTCAAAGTTTAGAAGTAATTTATAGTTAGTGACCATATTATGTTGAATATTACCTATAATATATTAAGACAAGTTGGGAGTTACTCTGGCAGCTCTGTAAAGACAAAAGGTCTTTTGACCTTGTCTCTCAAATTTTCCATTTTCTCATGTAGAAATGTATTGAAGATCATTTTCTCGCATGATTAGGCTAGATACCACCATATGCTCATATATCTTAGAGCTCACTTTCCTCTTCAATGGCTGTTCTCATTCCATCTGCTCCAATCTACCCCAAGGATGCCTCCTTGGCCCTTTTCTTACTCTGCATGTTTTCTCTGAGTGAGCCAGGTCACCCGCTCCTTGACTTTAAGCATCCCCAAGAGTCTCACATCTTCGTGGTCAGTTCAGACCTCTTTACTAAGCTCCAGATCCGTAACTCCAGCCACTTACTGGACATCTCTCCTTGATCATCTCACAGGTAGCTCAAGCACAACATTTGAAAAACTGAACTTCTATCTTCCTGTGCAAGTGCACTAGCTAGAAACCTGGAAGTCATCCTAGACCAAATCCAACTGGTCATTACATTCTACCTTTTCTCCTTCCATAATCTCACTCTGGTCTACCTCTGCTCTCCATCCTCATAGCCACTCCTTGTGACCAGGCCAAGGTCATCTCTCACATGAATTACTGGCAAAGCCACCAGTCATCCAAACCTAGAGATGGGCTTCTGGTGACCAGGGCCTGCTGGAAATCCCTCTGCCTTGGTCTCCTGCCCCTTTGTTTTAGCTGGAGATAGAGGATACTGATTAATTGGGGAGCACATACCAGGGAGAAGTAGGGAAAGACAAGGACAAAGAGTCAGAGGGAAGGAGAGGCAATACACAGATGCATCACCACGCTGGCTGTTGCTAAGTGTGACTGATTGCTTGAGCCTGGAAAATCATCAAGACATGCAAGTTCCATCTCAGGATCATCCTTCAAGGGGAGAAAAGGGAGAGCTTGTCCCTGTGGAGTAACACATTTCCAAACACACAGATTGAACATTTGTGAGTGCTGAGCAGGATCCTGTGATGTGCTGTACCTTGATATCGACAGGAGACCCCATGGTGGGAGGAAAGAGGCATGTGGCTCTGAGGAGAAGCAGGCGACCATCAGGATGTGCTTACATTGAGTCAACCTGAGCCCATGTAGAGCTATTTGTGTGGCACCAGCTGGAACAAGACACAAGAGACTGAGAAGTTGTGAAGTGGTACATGAGAGGTGCATGATCTCCTCCCCAATAAACTTGGACCGTTTCAAGAACGAGCTTCCTAAAGCACAGATGTCACCTTGCCCCTTCTATTTTAAAACACTGTTTATCGCCTAAAGCAGTGTTTTTCACTTTGTGGTTGTCAGAGTCCTGGGATCTAAGGTGGGTGGTATCTCAAAGACAACGAGGAAGCCAAGGGCAGAGTTTGATTCACCACTCCTGCTTCACTAGGAAACAAGAAGTCGGCTGCTAACAACAGTTTCAAAACTCTTGGCATAAAAAGAGTAGTGTTCCAATACTTTAAGAGCACATTCTTCCATTGACTACTTAGTGGTTGAACTGAGATCTAAAGGGCAAAGAGGAGTGAACTAGGCAAGAGGGGAGAAAGATCATTCAAGGCAGAGGAAGCAGCATGTGCAAAGTCCCTGTTGTGGGCAGGAGCTTGGTGAGTAGTGTAAACTGAAGGAGGGCCAGTGAGGCTGGACCAGGGGTCATAGAGAATATGGAGCCAGGAGAGGGTGGGGACAGGACAGGGACAGCACATCAGAAATCTGTCTTAAAAGCAACGGTGAGCCATTGAATGCTTTGGGAGAAGGCGTGATGAAAAAAAAATCTGAGTTTGTAAAAGATCATTCTGACCATGGATTAAAAGAAAAGCTAAACTGAGTGACATGGCTCTGCAACCAACATGGTAGAGAGAGGTAGTAGACAGACAGCTCAGGGAATGGCACTAAGCCTTAGAGGCTCCTTGGGAGCTCTAGATAAGTTCAGAGATTAGGCCACCTAGGAGAAGCCTGGGCTTGGGATAAGGAGATCAAAGAGGGTGGGGGCCTCAATTCCAGAGGCAATGCCCAGACCCAGAGTATTAGCACTAGTGCTAGCATGATGCCCCAAAGAACAGCCTACACCCTGCAGGTGCTAAGAAGATCTGGAGAATGACCTCATCAAACAAATGGTAAGAGACCTTGAAAGACCGGATAATTACTCCAGGGAATGTCTTTAAGCTAGAAGGGATGACATGGTCATGTCATCAATATAAATGTAAGCTAAAAAGCAAGATGAAATTAGTAACGGAGGCCAGGTGTGGTGGCTCACACCTGTAATCCTAGCACTTTGGGAGGCGGACGCAGGCAGACTGCTTGAGGCCAAGAGTTCTAGACCAGCTTGGGCAACACAGTGAGACACCATCTCTACAAAAAAAGAAAAAAAGAAAAGAAAAAAGAAGTTAATAATGGAAGATAAAGTGTGTGGTATGTAAATTCAAAACCAATACATAACCAATTGAGTCGACCCTGCAAAATGACTCACTTAAGATGATTTCAAAATTGACTAATCCTATACAATATGATGTCCTTGTAGACACCAGCTTCCACTGATTTAGAGAGTTGCACATTTGGAAACCACTGCTGATCTTGATTATGATTACTTCATATGGCTCTGAAGAAAGTGAACTTTGTAAGATGTCATTTTGGATTCAGTTTAAATACAAGAGAATTGCAACTAGAATATTAAAGCAAATATATAAATGCAAGCATATTAGTTGACAATAGGAAATATAACTTTGGAGAGCCCAGACATTTGCACTGTCCTGAACAATGTCTTCTATCCCTTTTAAGCAAGCTCTCTAGCGAGCCAGATCATCAGCAGGGGATTGGTGAGCATGACATCAGAACTGGATTAAAATTTTTAATGACATAGAATCTGATAGTTAGATACATCCCTTGCTGAAACAGGGACATACCTCTCGTCATCCTGAGAATACCTTCTCCCTTAGGTAGTGCTTGGATAGGTGTTGCTAAATTTTCTCTCTAGGACTTTTCTTTCTCTTTGCATGGTCTCTTCACATCCTGCCATTGATTTCTCAGATATTTGCCCACACAGATGAAGAACCACGGGTCACAATGTGCTATTTCTTTATATCAAGAGCTTCCCACCAAGTTTAATATAAGTGCAAATCCTGATGCTTTTTATAGCATGAGAACCAAACTCAAGCACTCTTCAGTCTTCATTATAGCAAGTCTCGTTATTTAAAAGGTAACCAGTTGGAAATTCATTGTATAGCAGCCTCTGATGAATGAACATAGTCGTTCCATTTATCCAATCACAAATGTGTCCTTCTTCAAAGGTGAGTAATTTCCATTTTCATGCCTTGGCTGCTCAATCTGCAGTACTTGCTCTTGCAGTCACACACTGTTCAGGGTAAACATGGAAGCAGAGCCAGGAGAGTGGAGATATGAGGGGATTGTTAGCAATTCTTTCCTTCTCATTTCTTTCCTCTTGTCATAGTTCCCTCCCCAGGGCTCCAAACTCAGCTTCCATTCCTCCCCACCCCGGTGCATATGCACAAAGTCCCACTGAGACATTAAAGCAAAACTTGGGGGTGGTGTGAGACCACAAACTGGGCAGAAAAGACAGCTTTGACATGATTTCACACGTTGAGCCAGCCATGCTTCACCCACGACCAACATTTCCCATTCATTGTTCCAAACCTTCTCTTTCTGCTTTTTCGGCTTTCTTTGCTACCCTCAGTCTCTCTGTTGCCTGACTTATGGCTTTCACCTCCTCCTCATTTACTCTTTCCTGTCCTTCCCACCTGGAGATGAAGGCAGGGCTGTGTATGTGTGTGAGTGTGAGTGTGTGTGTGTGTGTGTTGACAAATTTAATTTGGATTGGAATGGACTGGAGTGAATCGAAAGCCATCTCCGCAGAAACAGTCCCCTAGAAAGGAGATAGGCTTGATGAAAAACCCAAATAGAATCCCCAGGTAGGATCCACCTGGATTCTCCCATTCTACGTGACTTCTCCCCTTAAAAAAGGAAGTAGGGTGCTTCCATTTTCTCCAGGATCTAAAGAGAGTGAGCTATGGTTGTCTGTGCATGTCTGCAAAAGCACTGCATCACATCGCCTAACTCCAGGCCCTGCCTTTTTACCTGCTTGACAAAATAGCAGATGGTATCATGACCTGGGCCCTCCCTGGCTATCGTGGGGATGGGAGAGAAGATTCAGTAGGGACCCTTTGAATGAATGATATTTATTTCAGATAACTTTGGTGACAGAATCATTTCCACTTGAGCAGGTAAACAGATGGACACTTTTTAAACAAAGACAGTCACTCGTGATAAGTTAGGCACTTGATAAATAAAGATCGTCAGTGATGACAAAGGTGCTTGGAGGTGTGTTTTTTGCTGTGCCTCCAGTTCTACCGAAGATCTTCGAGTACTCTTTGTGGCTGTGGACTCTGGCCCGACACGCCTCCCTTCCAGTACATTTCACAGGCACATTATTGCAGCACCTCAGTGCTCAGATACAAATGCTAAAAACAGCAAAGAGGAAGAAAATTCCTACTTTAAAATAATGACAGGTTGGCAGGTTGGATGGCGGGGTAATAGGAACAAGAGGAATTATCTGCTTCGATGATACTCATTCCACTGTCGTTTCCACATTAACGCTACAGGCATGGCTGAGATGGAGTTTCCATGAACACGCCCATCCTAGCTCTCTCTGTTTCCTCTGTTCTCCAATACTGATCAGTTCCTTTAAAAAGTGTCCTCAGGCTGAAATTTTCCCTGTTTGACATCAATTCAAAGGTAAATTGACTGCAAAGTCTGAGGCAAATTCTAATTGTGTTCATGTCTGCTTCACAAAGTGTACAAGCCTACTCTTCCACTCAACTTTTATTTTTAGGAGTCTTCTCCACAGTTCACTTGGAGACATTGACAATGATTGGATACCACACTTTTGGCTGCTGCGCTGCCTAAGCATGAGTTACTTCTAAATTTGCCCATTAAAAGAGAGATTAAATGTCATGGCATTATTGTGCCAAGTTAAATCATGTAAATAAAGTATAGATATTCTCAAAAATATTAATTGGATCTATGTGTCATAATAGATAGAGATACATAGATAAATAGATAGATAGATTCATGTTGGTTTATGTTTATTTATATCATCTCTCCATCAGAGAAAAGTTTGGCAAGGAAATCAAGAATTTTTCCAAAGGGCCTTTACATATTCCTTCTTATCCATGTAGATTAAATGGCTCATATTTTTCTTTGGAGGAACATAGACTCTTTCTTTGGATTGTAGGATCTGCCTATTGATTCATATCCAGTCTTCCTGGTTGGAGAATTTTCCAAGCCACATTGCTGGGGCGTATCCAAGGATGTCTGTGACCTGGCAGGCCTGTTACCTGAAAGATGTCTTTGAAGGTCACCTCAGTTCAAATCCATCTTGCCTCAGGGTGGTGGAATCCCAGTGGACTGGGATAGCAGCGCATGAAGCCAGACAGACGGTGGTAGCAACGTCGGCCAGACGTGGGACCTAGTGAGCAAGTCAGGGCACCTGAGTTTTTGTCACGGTGTTTCACTGAGGCTTTCCAATTGCCAGAGATGCTTCTTTGAATGATTCCAGACCTCCATGTTCTCCATCACTAAACTCACCATGTACAGGGTGGCCTTGCGGGGTGGAAATGTCATCATATTCCTCATTTTCCTTCCCTAAAGAATAAAGAGGCACTTTTACTAGATCTTTTACTCAGGAGCCCTTCCTTTCAAGTCAACATGTAACCAAAACATATAAGAAAGAAATAAACACGCTCCTTAGTCTTCCTCACTTACCCTACTCCAGTTTCTTCATTCATTTGATTCTTCATTTTCTTGGATATAGAAAGAGAAGGCACAAAAGAAGCCTGGGTTTTTTTTAAAAGGTGTGTCTGTTTTCTTCTAATTCGATGAATGTTATTATACCAAACATCAGAAATGTGTTAAGAAGAAATATTTGTTTATACCTTAAGCTGCATAAAAAGCAATATTGCTTCAGTCTTGTTAAATCAATTACTCTCTGGGCTTTCAGGAGTTGGCAAGCAATTCTGCATGTCCTCCAAAAGAGCTGAAGTTGCAGATTTATTATTTAAAACCTATATGATTCACTGCCCTTCGAAAAAACAAATATAATCCCTTCTGAAATCCAGATTGGACCATTTCAACAGCAAACACATTCCTTTATTATTTCTGGCACTTCCTTAGTGTTGAGGACTTCTTTGGCCATTCAGGCAGGCCCAGCTTTCATAATGAAATCTATCCCTTAGATAAAGGCAAATAAACAGACTTGGTACCTCAGGCTAATGCGATTTTCTGAGTTTTGGAGGGCAGCAGCTTGTTTATTTTTTTTTCAGCCTGATAACTTTCCAAGGCAAAATGATTTATCTCTGTCCAGTTCTTCTTGGGATATTCACTGGGCAGAAAGTGGATTAAGGAGGAAGGAGAGAATAGACTGAAATAGAAAGGGAAGGAGCTCTAAGGGCAACGCTGAAAAGACGATGGCCTAAGCTGATTACTGTGTATCCTCTAAAGAGAGCAAAAATCAAATTAAATTGGAGAAAAAGAAAGTGAAAAGAGAAGGAAATTGCAATATTTTGGTCTGAGGGAGATTGCATTGTAGGGTTAATAGAATTTAGATGGCAACATCATTTTTAAAACTAGATTGGCTCATGCCTGTAGTTCCTGAATGTACTGAATGTTCATAGGCAAGGTTTGTGTGTAGCTTTTTCTGACACGACATAAGAAAAAAAAATGCTCACAAATGATAATTGCCTCGTGCCAGCAGTCACATAATTCCCTTTCAAAAGAGAACAGGGAAAAGAGCTGCTGCCAAGGCAAGCTTTGAGACTGTGAAGACCCAGAGCTCTCCATTATCTGAGGTCCCACCCACAGCTTGTCATTTCTCTCCAAAGCATCTGTCTGGCACCTGGCACCTCTCCCTTCCTTCCCGAGCCTGAGTTGGAGGTGCCGCCCAGCCGGGGTTCACCTCCCACAACTTGCTTTCTCCACTCGCCACGACTGTGTGGACTTAGGATGCTCACAGTTCTCTGGAGTTATGTCCAGATATGTCACCAAAAGTCCTTGTCCTCAAGAGACAAGACATATATAGACATGGGAGGGACCAGTAAGTCCAAGATAGAATGTGAATAAATGCCAAATTAGTGTGCAGATGGGCTATTCTCAACTTTAGTTGTCGCGGCCAGTGGGAGAAAGGAGTAAGGGTTAGGCTATCATTGCTGGCATGGCACCTGATCCCATGGGCTGCCTTATAATAGTGACAGACAGTATTTATATAGTGCCAAGAGTGTGCCAGGTGTTGGGCGAAGCACTGTGCGTGCCTCACAATAATCCTGTGAGTCGGTCGAGTGAAGATGATGAAGAGTACCTACCTCTCAGGCTGAGAAAGGATTAGGAGACACTCTACTCTCCCTATGATGCACTTAGTTGGTGCCTGGTCCAAACTTGAGCTGTTGTTTGCATCATCCTTCCCAATTAACAGATATGAAGAAACCAAAGCTGAGGGGTGCTAAGTAATAGGTAGCAACTGGTAAGACCTGAATTCTAACTTTGCTCTGACTCCCAAGGCCATTGTCTTAACACTTCTGTCTTACTGTTTTGTGGCGAGTGGGCAGGTGTGTAGACTCGGCTAAGCTCCATCAGTGATGGTGAAACAGACCCACAGCAAGCGCCACAGGGGAGGCCTGCAGGATGAAGTTTTCAGAGAAGACTCTGGCAGAAGAGAGGTGTGGGAAAACGTGCAGGATTGGGATGGTAGAGAAGAAGGCAGTTTAGACTGCGGAGAGGTCAGCTTGTGTTGGGACTGGGAGACAGTGGGCAGAGTAGTCTGGCTGGAGCTGATGATTAACCAGCGAAGTAGGACGTTAAAAAAAATTAAAGCTCCCATCGTTATCCTGCTCTCCGCATGCTGCCGGGATGCCTCCTCCTCGGATACTGATTCCCATTGAGGTCTTCTCATCCTTTGAAGCTGCAACTTGATAGGCAGTGGTGTGCTCAGTCAGTCACAAAATCCAAGTGCATCGTGAGACCTTGGTGATGATCCTGTTCAGCCCAGTGCAGGGTCTTCTCTACAGGACAAATATGTCCAGGGATGGGGATCTCACTGCTTCTGAGCCCAGTTCTTTGATGGAGAGCTTTCATTGGTAGAAACCACTTCCTTATGTCATCCCTGCTTCTTGAGCCCCTCAGGTATTTGAAGGCAGCTGTCCTGTACTGAGTTTCTTCTTGTCGAGGCAGAGTGACCCCAGTGCCCCATTGGTTTAATCCTGTCCCATACCTTTGCTCCGATGCAGCTACCTAGGCTGTAACTTCATGGAAATCACACGGCTCTGGGAAGCAAGGCGTGAGTTCACATCAGCAGTCGTCCTCACACAAAGGCCACCAGTGAAGAAGGCGGTAGGGCTATGAGAGGAAACAGGAAGTGCACCACCCACACCTGTGCACGAGTAGCTCAAGTGAAACTGAAGTCAAGGGCAGTGTCACCCGTACCACCAGGTTTTCCAAGATTCTCAGTGCAGCTTTCAGCTTTAATAACTTTAGAAGTATATTTGCCAAAATCTGACAAAACACACTACTGGAAAGTTCAATTATTTAAATTGCTATTATATTATACTTATTTAGTTTTATAAAATTGAATAACACATTTTTATTTTAAGTTTTAATATATATTTCTTATCATATCACAGCTGCATCATCCTTTTCCTTTGTAGTTTTTGTACTAAATGTCACTCTTAGAAAGCCTTTTCTTACCCCAACATGATATAAATGTTTACATATATATTCTTCTGTAGTTGAGTGTAAGGTCCTCAGGTGTGGTGGATTCAGTTAATTAATTTCTCATCTCCTAAGACATTATCAGTGATTAATTCTTCCTAGGTGCCTCTCATACTTCTTTACTCCCTTTTAGCCATATTCCTATTACAACTCCCCCCACCAGTCTAATGTGTTAAATATGTACCTTTCTCATTTGCATTTGTTTTCGCTAAATATGTATTGTATAATGTTCACGCGTTTTAATTGCCATAAGTGATATTGTGTAGTATATCTCATTCTGTTTCTTACTTGTTTCACTCAGCACTACATTTTTAGGGTCCCTCCTTGATGCTCTGTGTGCACCAGGTCCCTTGCTGCTGACTTCTGCTCTGTCCTCTATGGTGTGTGTGCCTCACATTTCACCAATCCAGTCTCCCAGGAAGGGACACATCACTCACCTTCAGCCTCCACCACCACAAACAACACCACATTCGTTTACAGATCTGTGCGAGAGGAATGTGATTGCATCAAGACGAAGGACTTCTGTTCAACAAAGACAAACAGAGACAAAATTAACAGATGAAAAAGAGTAAAACGATCTTTGCAGAGTCTGAACTAACAAAGGACTGATATCTAGAATACACAAGGAACTTTCTCAAGTCAATAAGAAAAACACAGGCACCACAATAGAAATTGGGCAAAGGATATAAGGTGGCTTATTAAGAAAATGGAAACCCAAAAACACAACAAGTGTATGAAGAGATGTTCAAATTCATTTGTAATCAGGGAACTGCATTTTAAAACAATAAGGAGCTTATCAGAATGGCAAAACCCAGAAACCAAACAATATCAGGTGTTGGTATGGATTTGTAGGCATGGAACCCTCATACTGAAGGGTGAATGATGGCAGCCAGTCTGGCAGTACTTGGTCACATTAAGTGCACACAACTCTCCTGCTCGCAAAATTCCACTCTTTTACCCACACTTTTACAGTGTGGGTTTTTGTTTATTTTATTTTTTTTATTTTTTTATTTTTTTTGAGACAGAGTCTCACTCTGTTGCCCGGGCTAGGGTGAGTGCCATGGCGTTAGCCTAGCTCACAGCAACCTGACACTCCTGGGCTCAAACAATCCTTCTGCCTCAGCCTCCCGAGTAGCTAGGACTACAGGCACGCGCCACCATGCCCGGCTAATTTTTTCTATATATTTTTAGTTGTCCGATTAATTTCTTTCTGTTTTTAGTAGAGACAGGGTCTTGCTCTTGCTCAGGCTGGTTTTGAACTCCTGAGCTCAAAGAATCCGCCCGCCTCGGCCTCCCAGAGAGCTAGGATTACAGGCGTGAGCCACTGCGCCCGGCCTGGTATTTGTTTCTTTTTAATGCATAAATATTTCATCCATCTGGGATTTCTTTTGTTGTGTAAGTATTTAGCAAAATTTGTTTTCTCCAAATGCTTGGCCAGTTGACCTAACACTTTTGAATAACATTACTTTTCCCTGACTGTCAGTCTAATATTTACTAACTTCTCATAGATTCCTGGGTCTGTTTCCAGGTGTTAAGTTTCTAAGCAGTATATCTCAGGGCAGCTCAGCTGCTACGAAGTGACCCATTTGGAGAATGTTGAATCCTTCTTGTGTTTTGTGCTTTGACGTCAAGAGCCATGAACTAACTACAGATCCAGAGAAAAAACAGTCACTGAAACCAAACTCTTTCCCCTGGTACTTATAAATTCTTGTTGAATGGAACTACTTCTTAAATGAGACCCTTTTCTCACATTCTTTCCCTCCTTCCTGGTCTCTCAGCTTTCTGGTAGCATCTTCTTTGACTCAGGAAGTCAGATTTCTCTCTTCCTTCTCTGTCTCTCTCTTTCTCTCTCTGTCCACTTCTCTCCATTTCCTTCTTCTCCTTTGCTCTTTCTCTCTCCCCTCCATCCTCCTTTCTCCCTCTCTCTTTCTTTCTCTCTCTCTCTCTCTCTCTCTCCTCCCTCTCCCTGCATCTCTCTTCCCCCTTTCTCCCTCTTTCTTCTCTCTTTCTCTTTTTGCTCATGCTTTCTCTCCCTCTCTCTCTCTCTGTCTCTCTCTCTCCCTCTCTCTCTCTCTCTCTCTCTCTCTCTCTCTCTCTCTCTCTGAGTGCCCAACTAATCCTGTTTCAAACTGTTTCAAAATGAAAGTTTGAAACAATCTTGAACAGAGTTTGGAAATCAGAAAACCTCTCTGGAGATTAGCAATTTGGAGATTTCGCTCAGCTCAAATTCCGAAAAAGAAATCCTTCAGAATTGAAGAGTCTTTTTGTTTCCTAATAGCAGGGCTGGTGGCTCTCAGGCGGGTCTTTGCTCTCTGTGCAGGTTCATTGTAACTACCAGAAGCAAGGCATCTGACCACAAAGGGTTAAAAGCCCAAGGAGCAGCTCAGACACCTGAAAACCACCTTCTCAGGAGGGAGAGCAAGTCACATTCCAAGGCTACAGAAAAGTGCCAGCTTGAAGAATGTCAGTCACTTTGGTTTTAAAAGACATAGACAGCACTTAAGCGCTGTCAATCATTTCTTATGAAAGGAGACAAGAAACTTTTAACATATGAATTGCCAATATTTTCTACAGTAAATTAAAAAGGATATTTTTGTAAATGTAGAAAATTATTATTTCCCAGCTCGGGCCATGTCTTTGCCATGAGATTATTTGGAGTAGCATTCGTTACCTGTCAGATTTTTTTTTTAAGTTTAAATAGATCTATTAAAACCTAAGGAGAGAAATCAGGTCTGACTCCTCTTGACTGTAATGCTCTGTAGTCAATTTGGAAACTGGCATTTGCTAGAGTAGGAAGCTGTCCTGTTGGACAAAGTTGACATCCACATTGTGCCCTCCAATATGGCAGCAACTAGACACATGGGGCCATTTAAATTTAATTAAAATTCAAAAACACTTTAGTTTCAGTTACATTAGCTACATTTCAAGCCCCATGTGGCTAAGTGGCTACCGTATTGAACAGCACAGATGTAGAACAGTTCCATTATCGTTGTCTATTGGGCATTGCCTATTTGACCCTTGCTACTCGTAGTATGCCCAGTAAACCAGCCTCCGTTTACTCATAGGCAGAACCTGGGAGCAGGGCCGGCTTCATGGGCGTGTGGTTGTGCAGTAGCAGAGGGTCCCATGCTCAGGAGGACTCCTCACTTGGTTTAGTGCTCTGTTGCCACCATCTTGAAATTGTGAATAATTTTTGAACAAGAGGACCTGTATTTTAATTTTGCACTGGGCCCCACAAATGATGTAGCCAGGCCTACTCGGGAGCTTACTCCACATGCAGAACCTCAGGCCACAACCTCACCGACTGGATCAGAATCTACATCTTAACAAGACCCCCAGCTGCATCTTACGGACATTGAACTTTGAAAACATGATCTAGAAGAGTAGTCCTCAAACATTTTAAGTCTGTGGAACTCTTTCTTTAAATTGATTAAAATCAAGTTTGCACAGGGCCAAGTATATAAAATAGACTAAAATAATTATGCCCATTAGGCAATATGTATAGTCATTGTCAGGCTATAAGTAATAATCAGTTATTTTTGGATTCAGGGGGCTCTATGGAAGAGCTTAAATGCCTCTAATCTAGAATCCTCTGATTGAAGACAGTTTACGATGTTGAGATAATGCCAATCCTATACCCATGGAGAACTGGCAAACCCCAGGAGAGCCAGCTTTCTTGGAATAAGCAGACAAATCAGAACCTGGGAACCATGGTATTATACAATCTATGTAATATTAGCCAACCCATATGAGTGCATATTTGAGAGCTCCCACCTGGTGCTGGGCATTTTGCTACCTTACCTCGTTTCTTCTTCACAGCTCTGTAAAGGAGGTGCTCAGACTCCAGTGTGGCTTGCTGCTGCCCAGGCTTCTCAGATTCCAGAGACTGGGTCAAATGCCTACCTCTGCCTACACCATTGAGTCTCAATCTTGGCTGCCTGTTAGAATCACATGGGCAGCCAGGAAAATATCCTCATGACTTGGAGCCCTGGGACCCATTCCCAGAGTCCACTTCGATTGGTGTGGGTGGTTCAGAATGGAGTCTGGCATTGAGTTCATTGTAAAACTCTCCGATTTATTCTAATGTGTGGCCAAAGTTGAAAATGACTTTGCTACACTACGCTGCCTCTCTTGAAGATCACAAGAGGCCAGCACACAAAATGAAACTCTCCTTGAGTATTCTGTAAGGAGAGGTCAGCTGGAAAACACATCCTCTTCCAGCTTGGAATAAGAATCGTAGAATTTTAGATTTAGGTGGGGCCTTAGGAATCATAGAATATTGATACTAAAATGATCTTGAATTAGATTGCCAATTTTACTGATGCAAAAACAGAAACTCATAACGGTGACCCCAACTTGCCAACGAGGGACAGAGAGACAAAAGGAGCAAAGGATCCCAGACCTCAGCCTAAGCTCGTTTCAAAGCACCCATCAGACAAAAAGAAATACTTTCTGCTCTCACCAAAAAGAAATGAAAGCAGCCACCAAAGTCAATAGCTGTCCCCAAAACATAAGAATTGTAGTAAAATTGGTCTACTTAATTGTGCTTTAAAATTTTCTTTTTCAGAATAAACTCAATTAATCTAACCCCAATTGATATAGTGACAACTTGCAAGTCTGATCCACACAATGTTTTAAAAAGTTGGCCCAATTTCGAGAGATTTCACATAAAATTTTTGATAACAAGCGTACTTCTATTGACTACTTTGAATATTCAGCAAATGGCTCCGTATCCTTGACCCTAACAACTGGCCAGAGCTGAGTCACTGCTGTCCATCGTAAGGAGGTCCAAGCCCTCCTATTTTGGTCACAGCCTCTATTACGTCCAATTGTATTTATGACTCTAGGCTGGCTAAATGTCACTGAAAAATTTAAAATTAAAGTCGACATCTCTTGAAATGCCAGAATCCTCCACCCAGTCTGTTTCATGCGTTTACGTTAACTGTTTGGCCCCAGTAGCATTTGAGTTTGCAAGCCCTGATTTTGTCTTCTTAGGTCCATCATGTGCCACACGTCGGACAGAAAGAGCTACCCAGGCTGGGGGGTGAGGTAGTTTTCGCGGTGGAGACCTTAGGAGGCCCCTTACAAAGAACCCACAAGAGATGGAGCTTCTATTCCCGGCTCCCACCACATGGCTCGGTTCCAAGTCATACCAACACACCTCAAACTATCCCATCCTTTCTCATTCGAAATCTCTGCTTCGTGTCATCAAGGGTTTTCCTCCCACCAGCTTAGTGTGCGCCCTTCTTGAATCCCGGAATGCCCTGTGCTTCCGGACTGCTCTGATCCATGCCGGCCTCTCCCTTCTAGGAAACTCTTAAGTCCTCAAGTCAATAGAGAAACCGAATGTTCTTTTGATTTCCCTGGGCCCAAAGATAAGCTCCTTAAATCTGCCTGTTTATAATTCCTTTGAATCCTCCCTAACACCCGGCCGGGCTGGGCACCCAGACTCTGTGAGTCAGGGTCCCCTCTGCCTTCCTCCCGCCTGACCGGGCAGGCTATGCCGCTCCCGCCTCAGACCACTAGAGGTCGCTCGTCCACACACATCTTGCCCTGCCCAGGTTCCGTGCTGCGCGGAGATTACTGGAGCCTCTGGAAGTAGGACAGGCTCATTTATTTCCTCTCCAACACAGCCTCGGGCCATCGGAGCCTCTGATGTCCGGGTCCCCGCCGTGCAAGCTGCAGAATGAAAACACTGCAAATAAGAAAGGTCACTGCATCCTCTCTGCACATTTACTTCTCGCCTGAAATCTCTGCCTTACTAGCAACACCCCAACTCTGGCTCTGAATATTTTCTCCAACTCAGTATTCCAGCAGGAGGGAGAAGAAATCTGTGACTACTGCGCACAACATGTGTGTGCTTTTCCGGATTATTGCGTCAGGCCGTGGCCCAGCGATGTGTCAAGAAAAGGTTTCCGTGCACTCTTCGCTCCTCCAGTCCCCAGGGAGTTTCTGACCAGGGCACCTCTGCTCTCACTCTGTTCTGCTTTGGCTACTGCTGTCCTCTGCTAATAACAAGGCTGATCTTTGAAAACAGTCCTTATCAAATGAGCCAGCCTTAAAATAGAGGTGGCGACCAAGTCTTATTTCAGAGATTTGATGCGCCCAAAGCAGCAATGCGAAGGGAGCACACTGGGTCTGAGAATGGAAGAGAAGCCACAGGAGGGTAAGAGAGGGAAAAATGCAGGCACCTAGGGGAATGCCTCCCATGCACGCTCAACTGCCCCGCGTGGTGTCTCATTGGCACTGTAGACCTCCATGCTGACATCGGTTGAGTCAGAGTGGTTGTAAAGATTTAGCAAGTAAATATATTAGTCACAGAGATTCGAATGCACGCCCAGACACTGGGAAGAAAGCTAGCTAGCATGGAGCTCTGCTTGAAACAACAAAGCACTGGACTCCAGAACTCTAAGCACAAGCTTTCTGGCCTGGCCCACTTGTTTTAAGACCAGCTCATTGACAGCTTTTAAGCATTCAGACCTACTGGAAACTTCAAAGGAAAGGCAGATTGCACGCCTGTTCCATCCATCACCAGCACCACGGTCAAAGGGATGCATTTATTAGTAGAGGCTGTACTGTATCCCTGGAGCCAGACTCCCCTAGAGGGAATCGGAGTTCTGACATTTACTAGCCATGGTTTAAACTCTCTGTGCCTCCATTTACTCATCGGTAAAATGAGACTAATAATGGTACCTACTGCACCAGGTTACTATGAGGACTAAAGTGCTTAGAAGAGTGCCTGGCACATAGTAAGAGCATATGTCAATATAAGCTATTTATCACTAATGTTACTGTTATTATTTTTATTATCTATTCTATACAAAAGATGCACTAAAGCCCCTCTTCTCCAGGCCTGGCTGTGTCTAGAATGAAGAATGCCAAAGAACTTTTCCAGTTCAATAGTGTCAATTTTGTACCTAAGCAATGACAATGTCACTTTCAGTTCAACAGATCTCTCCTTTCCTACAAAGCCAAGTTGATAATTGTGTTGAAGATATTTATTTATATTTTATCATCCCACCCTTTAAACAATGGGCCTAATAAACATGGGTAAGAATGTATTCAACTATTCATTCATTCAACACATATTTCCTGAGAGCCTGCCATGTACCAGGTACCGTTTCTGGTGCTGAGATGCAGCAGTGAGACACACAGAGAGTCCTGCCCTAAAGAGGGTTACGTTCTAGTCAGTGGGCACAGGCAATAAATGAGAAAACAGACAAGTAGACAAGGTAGTTTACATAGTGACGAGTGCCATAAAGGAAATTAACAGGGTGACTTGGAGGGTGGGGTTTACTTAAGATGGGATGATGAAGCAAAACGCGTCTGGAAAGTGACCTATGAACTAAGATATGAAAAATGACAAGAACTAGACATGCAAAGAGCCAGAGTGCAGATGTAGAAAGTGCAAGAGACAGAAACCACAGAGGCCCTGGCATGAGAATGAGCTCTGGCAGTTCAGGAAAGAGAAAATAGGCCTGGGGATAGAATGTAAAGAATAAGGGGTGTCTTAGTCCTGTAGTATCTTGCAATAACAGAATACCCAAGACGGGGTAATTCATAAAGAACAGAAATTTATTTCTCACAGCTCTGAGGGCTGGGCAATCCAAGATCAAGACCCCAGCCGGTTTGGTGTCTGGTGGGAGCCTGGTCTCCACTTGTAAGATGGTGCCTTGAACACTGCATTCTCCAGAGGGGAGGACACTGTTCTTCATGTGACAGAAGAGCCAAAAGGGAGCAAACCCAATCCTGCATGCCCTTTTTATGGTGACATTAATCCATACATGAGAGCAAGCCCTCATGACCTAATACCTCCTGTTAGGCCCTGCCTCCCAACACCATTGCATTGGGAATTAAGCTTCCAACACATGAATTTAGAGGGGACAAACATTCAAACCATAGCAAGAGGAGCGTGGTATAGGATGAGTTTGGAGAGCTCGGCAGTGGCTGTATCATGTAGGGCCTTGTTCACTAAAGTTAGGTCTGTAGATCGTATTCTGATGAGAGCTATTGCCCAGATCTGAGCGAAGTAGGGACATGATCCAATTCATGCTTTAAAAATGTGGGAGAGGCTGGGCACGGTGGCTCATGCCTGTAATCCTAGCACTCTGGGAGGCCAAGGTAGGAGGATTGCTTGAGGTCAAGAGTTCGAGATCAGCCTGAGCAAGAGCAAGACCCCATCTCTACAAAAAATAGAAAACTTAGCCAGGCATAGTGGCATGTGTCTGTAGTCCCAGCTACTCGGGAGGCTGAGGCAAGAGGATTGCTTGAGCTCAGGAGTTTAAGATTGCAGTGAGCTATGGTGCTGCCACTGCACTCTACCCAGGGTGACAGAGCAAGACTCTATCTCAATAAATAAATAAATAAATAAATAAATAAACTGTGGGAGAAAGAGCGAAAGCAGAGAAATCAGCGAAGAATTGAGAGGTGATGATGATTTGAATCAAGGCAGAAGCAGTGGAGATAAAATGAAGTGGATGGATTTTAGAAGGATTTTTGGGTTAAAACACAGGATTGCCGATAGTCTGACAGTGGAGTTGAAGGAAAGGGAGAAATTCATGATGATTTCCAGGTTTTTTTATGTAAGTAGATGGTGACAGCATTTACTAAAAAGAAGGAAAAGACAATGAAAGCAGCAGGCTGGGGTAGGGAAAGAAGAGTTTGGGTTTGCACATGTTACATTTGATGTGAATATTAGACATCCATATGGAGATGTCAGATAGGCATTTGTTTATACAGATTTGAAGTTCAAAAGAGAGGCCAGGCCTGGAGATGTAAACCTGGAAGTCATCAGCAAATAGATATGTAAAGCCAAAAGCCTGATTGCAATTATTCTAGGGAGGAAGTATCCTGGATACATTCCGTGGCCTTTTTTCTGGAAGGGAGTGTGCGATTGAGCCCAGTAATAAGGAGGCCTCACAGGAGTTTTACACGAGCGTCAGTTTCTCACACCTAGCTCAGACACGCACGCCCAGGGTTGGAGAAATACTGAAGAAGAGGGACTGAAGAAGTGTGGGAGATGAATCAGGGGAGTTTCCGTTTTTTTCATCTCTTCTTTCAAGGTTTTAGTCATCAAGAAAATTTTTAGCCAATGCCAATACGAACTAATCCATCTGCTTTCCTAGTTCCCACTCTGAGCAGATTACTGGACAGAAATTTCGGGAGCTGGGTAAGAGAAATAAATACGATTCCTTCCTGTAACAATTAACCACTCAGAAAGAAAGGAAATCAATGAAAGAGTTAAATAATCGAAGTAAAGCTTTATATGGGTTCAGTTCAGGAAAGAGAGGCCACACTGCTTTATTTGGGAAAAGACTGGTGAGGTGAAGTAGGTGCAGAAAAAACTGTGGAAGGCTAAAGAGTGGCCCTTAGGGACCGACTCCTAGAACATTACAGAACTGACCACCAGAGGAGCTAGTACCTCTGAAGCCACCTCCGAATTGGCTGAATTCAAGAACTCATTTTGACAGCTGCCATTCAGGAATCAGGAAGCTGCCGGCACTGTGCTGATGTGGAAACTGCCTCTCGAAACTCGTACGACTAGAGGATGTGACCTGGAACGCTGGGCCTGACCATGCCTCACCCACCCTACTCCTCTTCCTCAGCACCCAGGAGGATGGACATGGATATTGCCGCAGAAATATTTTGCATCTCCACAACCCTTTTTGCCATTTGAAAACAGCCAAAGGTAAAAAAAAAAAAAAAAAATGGTCTCTACTTCAGTGTAGCCTTGCAAATCTGGCACAAGTTCACCTACTTCTCAGAACCTATTTTCTGGCCAGAATCCTAACTGCAACAGAATCTGAGAAATGCAGTTTTCAACTTTCTAGGCTCTGAGTTTCAGGGAGGTACTCTAGGAGTAGTTCTTAACTAGAGGTAACTTGCTCCTCACCTTCAGAGACATTTGGCAATGTCTGGAGACATTGTTGGTTGTCACCACTTGAGGGTCTGTGCTGCTGGAATCTAGGGGGAAGAGGCCAAGGATGCTGTTTAACTTCCTACAACATCCCCCCCAAAAGAATTACCTAGCCCCAAATGTCAACAGTGCAGAGGTTGAGAAACCCTTCTATAAAAATAGTGTTAAATAGAGATTGACTAAAGTCCAACCCATTGTATCTAACAATGGTGAAGGACCCAAATTAGTTATACAAACAATACATCTCAAAATGGTTTTTTGGTTTTGTTGTTTTAGAAGAGTCAATTAGACTGGAGCTGGAGTAGTTAGATGATTTTTTGTGAATGATGTGGGAGTGGAATTGCACTCTAAAGAATGTGAAGGATTGTATGTGCTGAGGAAATAGGAAGATGATAGACGTAAGGAAGGGAACACGGCCGTGCACAGTCTCCCCCGTAATCAACATTCCCCACCGGAGTGGTGCGTATATTACAATAGATGAACCTAAACAGACACATCCTTATTACCCAAAGTCTACAGCTTACATTAAGGTTCACTCTTGATGTTGTACATTCTATGGGTTTAGACAAATGTATAGTGACATGTGTCCACCAGTATAGTGTCATATAGAGTAGCTTCACTGCCCCCAAAATACTCTGTGCCCCACCTGGTCATCCTTCCCTCTCCCTAACTCTTGCAAACCACTGATATTTTTACTGTCTCCATAGTTTTGCCTTTTCCAGAATGTCATATAGTTGAATCACACAGTATGTAGCTTTGAAAATCCATTATTGCCTTAATTCTAGCACCAAATCTATACACATTTTAGGGATGGAATTGTGATTTTTCTTCTCATGTGTCTAGACAGTATTCAATAAATATATACGAAATGTATGAATAAATTACTACTAATGACATTTCAATATCTCAACAATCAGAAATGGGCAAGACTTTTGGAAAGAAGGGTCTTCTCTGAAGGAAGCATCAATTTGTAATTAGAATCTGTTGGGAAATTAAAGCAGCAGCTGAACAAGTCTGGAACCAGAATTGAGGACCCGGGTAGCTCTTTTCCAACAAAGTGTTGGGAGATCCACCAGTAGAAGACACAGTGACACTCTTAGAGACAGAGTCACATATAGCAACAGCTTTCCACACAGTAACTGCAGCTGCAAATCATATAATAGCTGTGGCTTGTAAATTTCTACTGCATTTCCTGTGATATTATTTATTCATCCTTAGGTTACCAGGCAGGATTAGGGACAAGAGCAATAAGAATCATTCTTACCTTCACAAGAAAATGAATAATTCTTTCAGAGCACTTCAAAATTCCCCATACCATAATTATAAGATACATGCACCATTCTTTTCCCTCAAAGAATCACCTGATTTCTGTAACATCCTTTCGCAGAATCGTTTTGCCAACTGTATACTCAGTACAAGGGTACATTTATGTTTTATTTTAGAGGTGTTTATTATCTGAATCTTGAAAGAGCTAAATACATCTTTGGCTAGTCAAAGACATTGTGATTTGGTGACGCAAACACAACAAACTAGAAGAGGCCTTTAATGTTGAAATTATGGGAGATCAAATATTTAATGTTCAACAGTGAAATAGCACAACAATTAATTTGCCAGGAATTCTTACACAGGATAACTCACCTCCAAGCTCCGTCATTCATGATTAAAAAAATGTACCTATTATTTCAAGAGTTGGTCAGCTCAGCCAACAAACTAATTATGGGATTTAGTATATGTGCATGAAAACAGGGGTAAGGTAGGGTGGGGGTGAAAAATTGCCAACCATTTTTACCCACAGATTTGAGAATCGCAGAAAACCGATTGCAACATTGCCAAAAAAAATTGAATTAAAAATTTTTGATTTATACTTGAACACATTTTTCTGACTTCACCTTAGTTGGCTTCTATGTATATGTGTTTTCTTTGTTTATTTTAGAGAAACTAAGTGGTGGGTAGATAGGGCTCGTTTCGTTCTAGTTCATTCTGTAAAGGGAAAGAGGATTGTTGGTGGTTTCGGAGAGAGGCTGGGAAGAAGGGAAACTATTTAGCAAATAATTAAAGAATAAAGCCTTTCCACTTCCTGTAGGCAATAAAAGGTTTAGAAGCTGAAAAATGATTACTTTCATTTTACATTTCTTAAGTCTTACCATAAAATTGTACAGACAGACATGCTGTCTGTCTTCTCTTTCCCTCTTTGTCATCTTTCTGTCCCCCGGCCTCTTTTCCTCATGCACTATCTCATTTTCTTACATGACGTGTACCTGAAACATGATTATATATTTTCGTATTTATTAAGCAAAGTTGTATATTTTTGCTCAAAATTTTAAACTGAATCAAATATCTTGTATATATTCCACCCTGATCTCTATCCCTGTTCCCACTTCCACCCCTCAAAAGGTTGATTATGGGTTGCTTTCTATTTCCTTGTAGCTTTCTCCACGAGGCTAGTGATTTGTAACAGGAAAAAAATAAATAAACAAATCCCCCACTCTGCCCGAGACGTACTGATGAAGAAAATGAAAATGTTGGAGAAATGTTCAATGGTGCACTTCTCTTTGCTATTTAGTTTATTTGTTTATTCCCTGCCTTACGCCAGAAAGTATTAAGGATACCTTACAAAAATGTGAATAACTTGGAAACATAAAATTAGTAGGTTAGAAAATGAGTAAAAGAAAAAATAAAATAGAAAGTTTAAAAGTACCGGGAACAAATCAGAGATTAAACTTGTAGCGATCGGCTTCTCTTCTCATTTTGACTACCCGGATCTATCCGAAGAGACTGTTTTAGTAAAATCTCTTTTATGGAGGTAGGACTAAGAGATGACCTTCTGCAGAGAAAAGATTCAGGATTTCTACCTGGTTTTCTATTTAGTTGTTGTGTCATCAAAGTTAGCGGAACACAATCATGTCATCTCTTCCTGGGGAAGTCTCCTCTGATACAAAAAGAAGAATTAGAGTCTGGAAGGGATGATGCTAAGGATCAGAATCAAAAAAGATGAGCACTTGCAACCTCTGATGACTGGATAGAGCTTGCAGGACACATTACGTTCTTGAAGACCATACAGCAACTACATTAATTTACTCGCTTATTTTTTTGTTTATCTAAATCAGATTTCTCAACCTCAATACCTTGGCATTTTTTCACGTTAGCATCTGTTGTGGCAAGTGCCCTATGCATTGTAACACGCTGAGCAGCACCCCTGGCTCCTACCCACTAAATGCCAGTAGCCCCAGCCAGTCGTAACGTGCAAAAGTGCCTCTGAGCATTGCCCAATGTCCCCTGGGTGGCAAAATCACCCCTTATTGAAAACTACTGGTCTAAATTTATTTATGCATTTATTCCAGACATCCTGGTGAACTGGAAAGATGTGTGCTCTGCCTTCAGGAGGCTTGAAGTCTTTATTTGGAAATTAAATGCAAAAATTCATTAAATGAATGAATGAAAGAAAGAATGAATTAGTAAACTTTGTGAACCAAAGTTTTCTCCTCTGAAAAATTGAGATCCTCTAAAAAAATATTTATTGAGTCCTTTCTTGGTGACAAGTGTCATGTTTGGTACCCGTTTCTTCAGATTGCCCTGAGGACCAAGTGAGATGATACATGAAAAGCATTCAACATAGTCCTTGGGACACTGTAAATATTCAATAAATGTTTACCATTATAAATGTTTATTGTTATTACCATTATAATTATTAGCATATATTTAAAGCTTTATGCTTTTCAAAGCTATTTTTAAATGCTATCTCTCTTTTTTGTTTTTTTTTTTCTGAGTCTGCTTGCTAGGGAATAAATGCTAAAGTGCTCTCTCTCTTAATCATCTTAGTAACTTAGTGGATCATTATTGCTTTTCTCCTGCTTTATGGATAAGGAAACTGAGGCTCGGAGAAGAGACATGTCTCATCAATAGCTAGGAAATGAGAGGCCCAAGATTGGATCTAGTTAAATCTGACTTTTTCCACCTCCTCCATATTGTCTGCTAAAAAGAAAAGAACTGGCAGAAGAAATATCAGAGTAGGAAATCCACAACGCGTATGGCTGAGATAGACTGTGTACACCTGTCCGTCTTTTCCTTCCAAGACACAACTACTTCTAGATCACAATGTTATACTGTTAGAAAATGAAAATCAAATCCCAACTTGGCACATTTGTATTTTTTCTAAAACCTTCTGGTGCTCATACAAACCCATGCATCCTGTCCTAACCTATGTTCAAAGAGCCTTCGTTAGCAGAGGTGTTATGTTTTCAAAGCTGTCTACACTTTGTGTGCACAGTACACACAGTTGGGTGCAATTCAGAGCAAAGGATTCCCTGTCTCGCTTCATAAGTACTCAACCTTTTCCAACAAAACCTTTGGCTCACTACAACTATGTCATCATGGATCATTTCTAAGATTCCATCCCCCCACCCCCTGTTCAAGTACTGTCATGTGTGCTTGGCTAGTTTCTACCCAAGAGGAAGGTATTCACTGGGCCATGCTGCCAACAAGTCCTTGTAATATGACTTCGCCAAAGATGCAGTTGATAACGTGAGATCCTTGTCTGCTGAAGCTTAACCTTCAAGACTGAGAGTTACAAGGTGATGCTGACAAAGGCGGCAAAAGATGCTGTTCGAAGGTCGAAGAATAGAAATTACAAAGAACTTGTCATTGTTCCGTGAAGACATGACAGAAGTTAGACTTGTTCTGAATGTCAAATTTGAATTTGGGAAAATATTGACATTTACCATCTGAGAGTCAACAGAGTCATTTCCCCCACCCAGTTAGCGCATTACCGCCCCTTTGCCTCCCTCCACCTACACATACAGACCAAGAAAATATTCACAGCTTGTGAACATTTCAACAGCGTGGTTTTAAAAGGTACATTAAATTTATTCTAGATGTTGTGCTTCTGACGTGGATAATGTTACATGATAGAATAAAGATCTCCAAAGAGCTATTCCTATTAATAAATTGGTAGATAAAATGTAAGAGGCAGACACCACTCCTCATTCTCAAAGAGGGAATCATATTATAATGATAGAACTTTTCCTAGGAGAGTACCAGGACCTCTTCTGCCTAGAAGAAAAATATATTTTTTCTTTCTTAAGAATTATGAGAAAGGAAGAACTAGAAAGGAAAATTAAAATTAAATGTACATTTTGGGAAGCAAATAAGTTAAAATATCACTTGAAGCCTTTAATTTAGAAAACCTGGGAGGAGTTCCTTGTTAGTTTAAAATTCAATAGATAACAAAACACTATGCATGAATTACAAATATTATATCATAATTTATACTATACATACACATAGATTATATGTCTAGCAACCATTTAATTGATGATTCTGAACACGATCCTAAATCTATATGCATCTTGTTTAAGACAAAAAACCAACCAAATAAACAAACAAAAAACATTGTTCCTGGGCTCACAGTAGCAGAAGGGGAAATTACAAATCTGGTATTTCCTTATTCTCTATCACCATGCAAAAGCTTAAGCACATGCACATGTGCAAAGAAGTCACTGGAGGCTTCTAGAATAAATATCCTCCACTGGAGACTCTGCCTTTATGTTATTATAAGTTGGGCTTCCTAGAAGAAGCTACAACTTAATTGTTACCCATAAACATTTTAAATGAATTGGACAGACTTCTTTTTCATACAGGCAAAACTATATCTGAACTATTTCAATCTTAAAAGGTCTTCTCAGATGTTTCCAGCTGTTCTGTCACAGAGGGTCACATGTTCCTCATCACCTGTTTCGGGGTCTGATTAATGTAACAATCCAAGCTCTAAGAAGAAGCTTTGAGAAAGTCATTTAACCTGTCTGAGCTTCAAATTTCTCACCTGTAAGATGTGAGGGGTAATAATAGTTAATGTTTATTGAATATTTACCATATTCTAGGCACTATACTGTGTGCTTTACATTCGTTATCTCACTTAATACTTCTAATAACTCTTTAATGTAGATTTTATTATTATCCTATTTTCCAGATGCAAAACTGAGGCTTGGAGGTAAAGCAAATTATTGAAGAACACAAAACTCATTAGTGTTCTATTATAGTACAAAACCATCCCAAATCAGGTACAACTCATTCTAGAGCATAAACTCCTAACCATTTTCTATAAAGTTAAACAATGCTTAAAATATCCAGCAGAGTGTCTAGCAAAGATAGCAATAAAAGGTAGCAATGGATTTTAAAATAAAATATCTATCCATAGGTATCTTTGTTTATGACCGAGTTTCTCAACTTGGGCGTATATTCAAATCACAAGAGTGTTCTTTAAACAATATATGTTTTTGTTCTAATCCCATCCCATACAAATTAAATTGAATCTCTGGGGCTGAGACCTAAATATCTGTTTTATTTTTAATTTTTAAAGCTTCCAAAGTTCTGATTCCCAGTAAGATGGAGAAGCACATTCTACCCAGTTGATGCAGTTAAACACTTGAACAGAATGCATGGGGCAGTTATTTGAGGACTCTGAAAAGTAAAAAGTAGGTAAATTGGGGGAAAAGACCAGAGTTCTAAATACCACTAAACCATTAATGAGTTTATCTTTGTTTTGTTGTTATTGTTGTTGTTTGGCCTGAACTCAGGCACCCTGAAACTCAGAAGTTACCATTGGTACAGACAGAAAGAAATTTTGGAAAAATCCTCTAGTTCAAGTACAAGGAGAAGAAAAGGGGTCTCAATATACAGTCAGAGTGTTTTTATTCCTTTTTTCTCTTTTCTATTCTCTTGCTTCCAAGGACCCAGTAGCCTATAGGCATCTAAAACTCTGAGGGAGTGGACCTTCCTCCAGATGGAAGGAACTGAGATCCCAAGAGGGTGAGGGGCACCCCTGCTGAGATTTTTCTCCCTCTGTCCTCCCACTGTTTGGCTCTGGATACGGGCTATGCAGGAATTACATGGCAGAGTGGGCAAATAAAGCCCAGCTTTCTGCCAGAGGATGAAGATGGGGAGTCCCAGAGAACTGGAAGCAGAGAAGGAGAAACTCAGGAAAGTAAACCCATAAATACATATGAAGTACTTATGAACACCTAGTCTCATGAGCTGTGCAAGTGTAGATTTGGCCCTAAACAGAATCCCACAGAGTTTGAGAATGGAGCTATGGAATAGATTACTGGCCAGGTTTCAGAATTGCTGCTGGACAGTGTCAATGTATGACTGACCTAAATAGCACTATGAGGCTGTGAAGATGGAATAGACATTGAAACTACAGAAGGCTGTTTGGAACTTGTGGCCTGAATCCAAACACATCTGGTAAAATGAAAGCTTCAAAATTCTCCATAGATCCAAATAAGACCCAGCATCTCATAACATAATTCAAAATGTGGAAGATACAATCCAAAATTACTCAGCAAATGAAGAACTAGTAAAATCTCAACTTGCATGGAAAAAGACAGTTAACAGATGCCAATGCTGAGAAGATATAGATGTTGGAATTATCTGACAAAGACTTTATAGCAGCTATTACAAATATGCTCTAAGAAGTAAGAATAAATGTTTTTGAAATGAATGGAAAGATGGAAAGTTTCATAAAAATTGAAAATGTAAAGAAGCACCACCTACAAATTTTAGAGCTAAAAGTAAATGACTGAAATAAAAATTCATTAGATGAGCTCAATGGAATAAGAGAAATGGCAAAGATATGAAAGAGTCAGTATATTGAAAATAGATCATTAGAAGTTATCCAATCTGAACACGTGAAAAAAAAAAGAATACTAAAAAAAGAAAACATGAATAGAGTCTCTGGGACCTGTGTGATAATATCAGAATGCCTAGATATATGTTATTGGAGTCTCAGAAGAAGAGAAAATGAAGTGCAGAAAAAAAAATTTTAAAAAAAATAATGGCTGAAAAATCTCCTAAGTTTTGTGAGAGATATAAATCTACAAATTCAAGAAGATCAGGGAATTCCAAACAGGAAAAAACAAATAAAAAAGCAAAAATCCCACAAAGAAACCCATGCCCAGATGCATTATAATCAAACTGCTGAAAACTAAAGACAAATTATAAAAAATAGCCAAAGAAAAAAATAGCACATTACTTACAGGGAGCAATGTTTCAACTGACTGTGGATTTTTCATAAAAAACTATGAAGGCAGAACAAAGTGGCATGACATTTTATTGCAAAAGAATACTAAAAAACATTTAAATAACACAAGAGAAGGCAGAGATGGGAAGTAGAGGGATGAAAAGAGAAATAAAACAGAAAACAAATAATAAAATGTAGACCTAAATCCAAGCACATCAATATTTATCTTAAATGTAAATGGTCTAAACATGCCAATTAAAAGACAGAGACTGTTAAATTTAAACAAACAAAACACCATGACCTAACTATATGATGTCTACTTTAACTATAATGATAAGAAAATCAACAAGGAGGATTTGAAGAAAAGGCATCAGAGTAACATTTAAATGAAAAATATAAGAAAAAGAGAGTTTAGAATTTCATAGGTAAACACACCTACCTCACAAGTTTTTTTTTAATATACTTGGGTTATAAAAATGAAAATCCATTAGTGCTTTCACTAGAGCTATGGTCCCCAACCCCCGGGCTGAGGCCCAGTACCAGTCCATGGCCTGTTAGGAAATGGGCCACACATCACCGCCTGAACTCCGCGCCACACTCCCCACTCACCCACAACACCCCACCCCACCCACCCCCAGTTAGTGGGAAAATTGTCTTCCGTGAAACCAGTCCCTGCTGCCAGAAAGATTGGGGACCACTGCACTAGAGGATCTTTTTTACAAAACTAAATGCATCCCTCTAAGATAATTCCTATTTGTTTCGCTAAAGCTTGACTGACCTTCAGCAAGTCACTTCTGCTTTCCAGGCCTCCTTTTCCTCATCTATAAAATGAGGGGAGGGGCTGCCCCCACTCACCCCGCGTCTCTCCAACATGATTAGACTTCGTCTAAGTTGTCTTCCAACTCTACGATTTTCCCTACACTTTTATTTTCCAGTCAATTTTTTTTTCTAGGCTGGTGTTTTCAAACCATTCTATATTGGAGCCAAAGTACTTTCCATCTTTCTATTTAACTTACAAAGAAAATATTAAAGATAAGACAGGTGGGAATCTGACTCATTGTCACTCAATTAAAAGTCTGTGATCTGGAAATCTCCATTCAGACACAAACATTTTGAATCACAGGCAGAAATCAATATGGAAAAAACAAAAGTAGAACAAGTTCTAACCAAACATCATGATTTTTTTTTCCTGCTGAAATCATTTTTTTCCCTCTGTCAGGTAGACACAGGCTTAGGTAATATCTAACCAAATATTATTTGTGTGTAATGGAAACGTGGGTACGTTACATTTGGAAAGTTATTTGTTACAAATAAAACCTGACAAACTGTTCAGACTTTAATAATGTGAGAAGAAACAAAATGAATTAAAAGCTAACCACATTCTTCGCAGCTTGCTGATGGGTTTTGTCCAAACAGCTTGAACAATTGCAAAATATCATTCAGGTAATTTCCAGGCATAATGCTATTATCATTTTAAACTGATAAGACCAGATACTAACTACACTTGGTCTTAGCCAAAAAAGCAAGAAGTGGTTGCTATTATCATTTTAACTTGAGAAAAATCTTTTGAATATTTACTATATTTTTCTAGCTCTAGACCTTTTGGAAGACACAAAGATGTAAAAGATATGGTCACTATCTTCCAGGTATCATGAAAGCTCCTACTGAATTTACTGCAAATTCCAGGAGGGCAGAAAATGTGGTTGTTTTGCTTATTACTTTTTAAGCACAGTGCTGTGTACAGGGTGTTCTCCAGATTAGTTACTGGAAGGTAAAATTATTGATTACAAACCTTATCTTATTCAGCCCCTTATGAGAGGATGGATCTTTATACAAAAATGGAATTATATACACACCTAGTTTATTTGTTAGTTTATTATATGTATGTATATAACAAACAACAAGCAGATTGTTTTCCCTTTTTTTTAATCTATGTAGACCCCAAAACACAATAGGATTGATGAAATTTCTTAGGTTCACATCTGGTTTTCTGAGAGCCCAGTTGAGTAGTGCTTCTAAAGCACTGCTTTAGATGTGTGAATGTCCACACATCTGAGGATCTTGTCAAAATGCAGATCCTGATTCTGTAGGTTTGCAGCATGGCCTGACATTCACATTTCTTACAAACTTTCACTAATCAGGGTGCATGGACCACACCTTGGGTAACAAGGCAAAGCATGAGGTGCCAGATGTAAGTGGTGTTGGGGTGCAGGTGGAAGAAGTTGTGATGACTACAATGTGCAGCCTCGACGGGGCAATAAACACAGAATTTTAAACTGGGACTGACTATAGAGATTATTCCGGAGACGTGAACCCTTAGGCATAAAGAGATTAAAAGCACCTCCATAAGGCTCTATAGCTACTTGTGGTTTTGTTCCCACTGGGATTGGGCTGAGGGGCTCCTTTTTAAAACCTTCTGTTCTTTCCACAAATTGATTGTCTCACTTGGTTAAAGAAAAAGGAGTTTAATGGTATATCTGTGGATAGAAGAAGGGCATTCCTAAAAAAGATAAGAGGTGTGTTCTAGGCTGGTTGCCTATGTATGAATGAGTCTTGGGTCTTTGTCTAGCAGAGCTGAGTTACATTCTTTCCCCAAGTCACTGTCTAGGTGCCTGCGTCTGGTTCCTGCAATAGAAGAAGGAAGAAGAGGAATTTGGGCAATGAGGGCCAGTGCTTAGGGCATTCCAAAAAATATTCTTTACCACCTGAATCAAGATCTTTTGCCTCATCCTAGCAACCTGGCTAGTGGTTGTCAGGGATTTGGGGCAGGCCAGTTCAATTTCCGTGCTGCCAGGCCCTGAGACTGAATTTCTAGAGCCATCTGGACCCTCTGTCTTCGCTTAGAGTCCGATTCTAGCCCATTCTAACAATACTGGGTAATGCTACTTCCTAAATCACACCTGAGAAAGTATTCTGACCTGGTTTTGTCTTCATTGGATTGGCTGGATTGGCTCATGTTGATGAGCATGAATGCGTATGTAGGAGAGAAGATGGTCATTGAAAACCTAAATAAAATCCACATTTTCTAATTTGTCTGGAAGTGACCAGAATTTTTCATTCATTTAGCGATTTTTTTCAAGGGAAAATTCTCACACTAACCAAGTCTAAGGGCACCTAAAAAATCTTAACTTTCAGTTTGCGACGTGCCCCTCATAATCCGACGATGAGCTGCGTGTATTGGTTCATTGAGGGAGGAGAGCACAGGCAGGAAACACCAAACACCATTTGTGCTGTGAGCTCAAGGAAGTTACTCACTGGTCTGGCAGGATTGCTAAATGTTGGAGGGTCTTAGGGAGTTTCTGGATCCCAGGAGTCCTCTTAGGAGTGAGAATCACAGACTTTCTCCTAAGTGAATGGAAATCTTACAATAAATTAGCATCAGCATCTTTAAGCCATTTCCTTCTGAGAAACTGACTCCTTTTCAGGGACTTTCTTTCTGTATTCTCTCCTCTTCCTCCCACACCCACCAACCTCCAACTCTTCCATCAAAAGAGAAAAAACAAAGGCAGCAAAACAAGCATGACTCTTCAAGGTACAACGGAAAGCAGGTAGACAGGGAGTGAATACACGTGCATCTCCATTGTGGCTGTGGCAGTAACCAGCTGTGTGACCTTTAACAAGTTACTGAACTTCTCATATGTTTCAATTTCTGGTTCTAAAATAAAGTAGTTGGATGAGAGGATTTCAACAAATTTTTCTTCAGCCTTAAATATCTAGGAGTCCACCGCTTAGTTTCCTTCCTGAGTTCATAAACCTATCCATGGGACTGTGACTTATGAGACAAAAACCGATGAATGAGATTAGTGTCTTATGACGCTGGAATTCTCTTTTTAAAAAAATCAAGATTACCTGGGTGATTGCAACATATATTAAATCCTTACTAAAGTCAAGAGGAGATCATCACTCAGCACATTATTAATTTTAAACTAATCAAACCAGCAGTTTGTGGTTGGTAGTCCATTTGTAAATCATTTTTCGTTCCCCAAAGCATTCTTTTTTCCTTGTCCTCAGCTTCATCTGAAACCCCTTTAGCTGACAGTCTGGGGTGACTCTTTAGTCAGTTCCCACCATCTTCAATTGTGACCCTGGCCCTGGGGACTTTAACATAGAAACACAAAACCCCATCGTTTAACAACAAAACATCGGGTCTCACAGGAAGTAGATCTTGCTTTGTTTTAATAAAAACAGTCTTAGAGCACTTACACACACACAAACCACACATGGAAAAAACTTGTCATTTGTACCTCTGCCTGGAGGAAAATGTCGATATTGTACTTTGTTAATAGAAATTAAACCAACATTAACTCTGTAAATGAATTTTCTCTTCAACTGGGAGAGATGCAGATTTAGTACTGGGAAGAGAAAGTCAGAAGAAATCTGATCCGAAGTGACTTGGCATTTTGGTACATCCAGAACCAGAGTGCTGGGAGTTAGATTTTGGGAAATAGAAGGGAGGAATTTGAACTGCAGGGAAGCGATTGCAAGAAAGATAATGGACAATTACATCAGAACTAACTCGAACCTGCCAGGAGGCTCAGTCGCCCTTCATTAATAATGGTGATGTTGGCAAAAAATGAAACAGAGGAGCGAGAGGCCTTGACTGAGCCTTGCTCCAGCCTGCATTCAGCCAACAAGTTTGCATGTGGCAAGCTGCAGCTTTACTACTCAGAATCATAAAAGAGCTGGGCACCATTCCCAGAACATCGCTAACTTTTCTTCTTTCTTCTGTGGTCCACATATTATAATTGTATGATTTTTTTTTTCCAAAGCCATTTTCAACTCTAGAAATGGAGAGGATATGCAATGCACATGTTATCCAAGTTTAGACCTAGATCCCTCCTGACAAGTTCTGCTCTGACAGTTAGCTCCTATGGGAACAGTGCTGGTTTAAAGGGTACATAGGGATGACCTGCCTCATTCGAGATAAAATGATACTAGCACTGTGACTGGATTGAAGTCCTTCTAAGCCTCATGAGAATTTGATTAGCTAAAGAAGTCTTCACAAGTCCTGGACCCCAACCTAGCCCCCTTATTCTTGGTAGGTGATGCTAGCGGCATGTTGGCTACTTAGCCAACTTAGCTTGTTTTCTCTTCACCCAAAAAATTCTGGGTTCATCCCTATCCTCACCTTCCTTTCTCCATCTCAGAGAAGGAAGCATGTCTACTCTCTTCTAAGCCACACCCACAACATATGTCCTGAATTCCATCTCTTCCTTCCTGAGTTTGGGGTCGGATCCATGCATGCCTTTCTGTGGATTCCAAGCACACTACACACTACACACTCTCTGGCCCTCAAGAGCCCCTTTACTCAGTTCTTCAGGCCAGAAAGAGGGTTATTATCTGAGTTTTAGCAGCCTGCACCTCAGACCCACTTCCAGATCCATGCTTGGAGCCACCCACAGGGCAAAGCCATGAAGAAGAGGAAGAAAAGACACCTGGGAAATTCATGCCCTTGCAGGTCACTTCTGCAAGTTGAGTTCATCTTCCCTCCACAGTCTACCTGCTTTGACCTAATTTTCAAAGCCCTCTATAGCATCATTTCCTCTCTGATGGAGGCATATCATCTTTATTAATTAACTTCTCCTCTAGGTCTCTGCTGCTGGCCTTCAAACAAGTCCCATTGGCCCTTTCTAAGACCTCCTTGTTTCCACCTTGCCTCCTTACCAATGCACCATCCTGCTGTCTTCTTCATTTTCCTTTCCAAGCTTCTCAAAAGTGGACTTTCCATATGAACTTAGACTCTGTTTCTGGCATAACAGGGCAAGCCCAACACAGCCTACCTTTTTCACGATTATAACGAAAAACTCTTAACAAAATACAAAAATTAACTCCCTAAGTACTCTAAAAATTAAGCCAAAGAAAGCAGATTGAAGAAGGAAGTTGAAACTTGGAGAGTTTACCTGCAAAGTAATGAATTTCCCAAGTGTTCTTTTTTTCTTTTTCCATAGCTTTGCCCTGAGGGTGGCCCCGAACACAGAGCAGGGAAAGGGTCAGCAGGGCAGACTGCTAAAACTTAGATGATAACCCTGACTATCTAGATGAAAGAGCTGGGAAAAGTGATCTTTCTGGGCCAGAGCGTATGGAGAGGAGAGAACTGTAGAAAGGGATCCCATAATTCTGTTCATGAACCCATACAGTGCATGCATGGATCAGACCCAAACCAGCACAGCAAAGGCTGTGAGAGCTGAACTAATATAAACTACAGCTCCAGTGACAGATTGATCTCTGAGTGGCACATGCTTGGGACATACTCAAAGCAGCGTACCAAAGGCTTTAAAAGCTGAACATAGATTAGAACCACCACTGACAGAGGGTAAAACAGAACTTTCAGTTTGAACCTAGCTAGGTTGATTGCCTGATAAATCAAACAAAAAAATCAATGTTTTCCACTTGTTTTATACCAATAGTCTACAGTACATAATATTCACAATGTCTAAGACACAATCCAAAACTACTCATAGAACCCCGAAAATGTGACCAATTCTCAAAGGAAAAAACAAGAAACATATGTCTGTCACCTTGAATGTCCCAAATGTTGAAATTCTAAGGCGGAGATTTTAAAGCAGCTATTACAGCTGTGATCCATGAGGCAAAGGTAAAAATACTTGCAATGAATGGAAAGAAATAAATTCTCTGCAGAGAAGTAGAAACTATAAAAGAAACTGATTGGAAATTTCAAAACTAAAAAATACAATATCCAAATTTTTAAAAAAATCAGTGCATAAGTTCAACAGCAGAATAGAAATGATAAAAAAGTCTATAAACAAAAAGCTAGATCAATAAAAATGATCCAATCTAAAGAACAGAGAGGGGAAAACATAAAATAAAGTAGAACCTCAGGGACCTGTAGAACAATATCAAAAGGCCTAACATATATGTCATTGGAATTTCAGAAAGAAAAGGAAACAGATTGGGGTTGAAAACTTCCACAATTGAAGAAAGACATAAATTTGTAGATTAAAGCAGCTCAGTGAAACCCAAGGAGGATAAACTCAAAGAAAACCACACCTGACACATCATAATCAAACTGCTGAAAACCAAAGATTAAAAACAAAAAAATCTTACAAGTTGCTAAGGAAAAATGACACATCACATACAGGAGAACAATGACTGAAGGGGCTGTGAATATCTCATCAGAAGCCTTAGAGGCCAAAAGACAGTGGATCAATGTATTTAAAGTGCTGAAAGACCAAGATGAGGCAGGGCTTATGTCTGAGAGAGACTGAAATGCAGGCTGATTACTAAATACAGGCTCAGGTCCAGGAAATGGGACAGCAATCTAGAGACTAGCACTGCAGTGAGACTCAGAAACAAGAAAAGGCCTGGTTGACAATCAAGGCTTGACCGGCAGTCTGAACATCAGATCTGGAACACACACACACACACACACACACACACACACACAGACACACAGACACACACACACACACACGTATTCACAGAGGGTCCAAGTGATTGTCAGGAAGCTGGGAGTATAGGTCAAATAGCCACAGTTGAAGGAGAGAAGGCCCCTGGGGCTGTCAGACTTGGCTAGACATTGGCTCTTTTCTGTGCATGTCAAAAATGTCTCTCCTTTGTCCACACAATTCCTTCTGCCTTCATCTCCTACTCTCTCAACTCAGTATGACTAATTTCTACTTATCCTCAGTGACCTAGCTCACATGCAGTCTCATTCATAATACTGGATATTAGTAAGTATGCGGTAAGCAAAAACTTACTGAATACTTATTACATACGAAGAGGTGAACTTTCCAGATCTCCCCAATGAAAGCAATTTCCCTCTCCTCTGAATCTTCTATTAATATCTGTCATGGTAACTTACGGCTCTTCTTAACTCTCCATCTAAGGTTCATGTTTCCTTTAACTCAGTACTACAAGGTACAGATTTACCGAAAGAATAGAAGAACAGAGTCTGGTTGAGTGAGCCTGAATGGTAGGTTAACATCATTGAAGAGGTTGGTCATCTCCTCCCCCAAGGTTAAGGAGTGACTGTGAAGATTATCTCTATGTTCAGCTAGCTCTTCCTGTGTGTCTGTGGCTGAGTACAACAGCCACTCCTGTCTTACCAGCTAGTTATTCTACTCACTGTTTATAACCCCATCATTTAAAGAACCAGAGAGTTCAGAGGAAGGTTAGGAAACAAGGGGGAAAGCATAGTTGGAAAGAAAAAGCCGTGTATCTGATCTCAGTTCCATCAAAAACTAAATTAAAGACACTGCAAAACCCCTTATTGCCTTTGGTGCCTCAGTGTCCCCACTGGTGAAATGATGTTGAAGATGTCGATAACTTTGGAAACAGAAATGGAATGTACATTGACAGGCTACCAAGCAATACAGATTTGCGATGCAAATAGAAACAAAAAGCTGGGGGATGCATGAAGACTTTTAATACGAAAGTAAAACAAAACTAAAAAGATAATCCTTTTAAGAAGTTGATTTTTTTTTTTCAGTCATTCCCAAAGTAAGAGGGCCAGGGTGATACTGCCAATGCTTAACTCCAAAATAGATAAAAGGTTAAAAAAAAAAAAGGCAGCTCTATTGGGGGAAAAAGTCCTGAAATAACCCATCACTGATGTTCCAAAGTCACAAGGTCATCATTCATCTTTATAAAAAGAGACATGGAACAAAGACAAACAAGGTAAAGGGCTTACTTTTTACATAACGCCAGGACAGGTAAAAGAAACAGCTATAATTCCTCAGGCCTTGAGCATGACAGAAAAATTTAAAGCTTTAGGAAATATCCTATGAAATGCTATATTTCTGGTTTCAACAAATGTTTCGAGACATCATGAAAGTCCTTTTGATATGGACAGAAAGTTTTGTTCATCATTTCTTTTAAATTCTTAAAAAATGTTTTTTTTCAAAGTCCTGCAGCCTAGTCTCTATGTTGACCTAAGATCAGTCAAAGGCAAGCAAACCCCAACTTTAGAAGCTTACATTGAATTTAGTTACCCTAGACTTTCACATTTATTAACTTCAACACAGAACAATACATTACTCGAACGAGAGTTAACATTACCAATTCTACGAACTCTTTACTTGGCACTTGAATATAATTTCCTTTGTAGTGTTCTTTTAAATCTGTCTGTGCACACACATAGGCACGCATTCTTACAAATGAGGAGTGGAAGGAAAAATTAATGTGTTCATCCAGTGAAACCTTGTCACAGCTATACCATTAACCACAGAGATAAATGTATAAGAGATCAGGGTTATAGACTGATCTGTAGCAAAAATAAAATTTCTTCAAAATCTCTTGTTTATCTAGAAATGTATGTAAGTTTTAAATTGTACATCGTTTTATATATATATAGGGTTCTTTTAATATTAAAATAATATTTCTCCCCAAATGTCCTAGTAGAATGGCGTCCTCCAGTATAGTAAAATATAGAAAGAAAATCCACACCACTTTTGGTCTAGCTTCTGGCTATTTTAAGGCAAAGTTGTTTTGTTTTCTCTTTTGAATTATTTAAATCTCCGTGCCAGTTATGCACTGCACTTTACAAAAGTGTAATACTAAGGAAACTTATATTAATAATTTTTATTAACTTGTAGACTTTTGGGGGGCAGGAATATCATTTAAATGTTCCCTAAGAAGAAACCAAAAGAAAGGGGAATTTTCTTCTGAGTTTTCAACTGTGGCTGATAGTGAATGAAGAAATAAGTTCCCACTCACATCTACACGGCTATTTGTGAGCAGAAAATAGTTTTAATTATTCTGTCTTTGCAACCAAGATTTTCTGGGGCAATCCCAATTTCATTCTTTTCAATAAATGTGAATTTCTATTGCAACTTGTAGGAAATTGTCCAACACATACTCACATAGATGATCAAAGTATGTTGTAGAAAGCTGTTCACTGCAGTATTCTGAGTAATGACAAACAACTGAAAACAAGATAAATGCCCCTTAGTAGGGGACTAGTTCAAGAAATTTTGATATATTTGAAGAATGCAACACCAAGCAGAATTGGGTAGATCCCCATGTATGGAA
The DNA here is from genome assembly GCA_963575035.1 of Avahi laniger. Taxonomy (NCBI): domain Eukaryota; kingdom Metazoa; phylum Chordata; class Mammalia; order Primates; family Indriidae; genus Avahi; species Avahi laniger. The sequence continues at coordinate 47,545 of CAUYSK010125775.1, forward strand.
AAATATCAAGTTCCAGAACAGGTGCTTAGTATACTCTCATTTGTGTCACACTTATAAAAATTCTACCATATATGTTTGTATACGGTTGAAAATTTTCTGGCAGGATATATACCAGAAACAAAAAAACAAACAAATTGCCCCTGGGCTTGGGATGGAGGGTTAGGGAAAGATGGGACTTTCACTTGTCACTGATATTTCTTAGTTCCGGGTGTATCTTTATCACTTTGATGAATTAAACTCTTGCCCTGATTCTTCCAATCCTCATTGCTTTCCACTCTGTTTGAGATCTTATATTGTCATAACTCATTCAGTCCTGGCCACAAGATATGAGCTTTCATGAGACTGACATGAGATGGTTGGGGAAAAAAAAAGTAAGTAAATGTCACAGAACTTCACCAGCTATGAGGTTGACTGCTGAGGGCTATGGCCAATAGGTCGACATGTAGCATTATGATAGATGAGGTATTCCAGTCACCAGCAATATCAAGCAAGTCCTAAACAGTGTGGGCATAGGAGCTGCCAGGTGGAATTTACACAGGAAATCAAGCATATGAGAGCATCACAGCATTCCAAGTTGTCCAATTTTTTCCTTGGACTTGTTTATGGTAGCATTACCCAATATCTGTTCCCCCCTTCTTCCTTATAACAGAACCAGAATTTTGTTTGGGAATGCAAAGTGCGTAGTTAAAAACACTTCCTCAGATTCTTTTGATATCAGAGGTGGCCATGTTACTTAGTATTGGCCAAGAGGTTAAAAGCAAAAGTCTTTTGGGTGACACTTCTGAGAATTACTCTTTCTTGATTAAATAAAAAGGACAGATTTAGCTAGCTTATACTTTTAGCCCTTATCTCTCTTAACCTCCCTAGAAATAGATTTGAGGACTGGGAGTGAAAAAGTCATCTTGTAATCACAAAGAGGTGACAGAAGGCCTAGACGGATGCTCCCTCTGGATCTCCTATTATATGAGAAAAATGGCCTTCTGCTGGGCCACGCTGCTGTCATCAAGCCTCTCTGGTCTGTGGGAGTCCTGACCAATTCCGGATCCTCCAACAATGGTTTGGGGTAGAGGAAAAGGAGCTGTCAAGGTTCTGGAGGGGTAATGAGGGATCTGGACAAGAAGGCTTTGATCCTCTGGAGTGAGGGATCTGGAAAATGAACCATGAAACTTCAGCAGACGCCAGGTCAGGACTTGGGTAAAGAGGGAAGCTGCGTCTTGGCAGAAACTCAGGTGCACTCCGTTCCCAGCATCGATCGGGCCATAGAGCAGGATCACATAGAAAACAAAAGTTATGGTGACTTCTGGCTGTGGCATAAAGCCGGGGAGTGTGGGGAGCAGGGAGGATGTTCCACTGTCTTCCCAGGATCAGCGACTTTCAGGTCCTCAGCCTGTAGGACTGATGGTGCTTTCCAAGTTCTCAGCCAGGTCATGGCGAAGAAATCTATGCACCACCTCCGTCATCTTCTCTGCCAGGCTCTAATAGAGCTTCAGGCCCCATTTGTATCCAGCTGCCCATGGGTGTCAGTAGCTGTTTGACTTAGCAGAGCCAAGGGCCTGGGGCTGGGAGTGGAGAGAAAGAAGAGAAGAACTGTGTTCCAGTCCACATGCCCCTGAAGCAACCTGCCCTCTCCTGCTCACTTCTCTAACTTTTATTAATAATAAAAAAAAGGCTCCATAGTCAAGGATAGGTGAGTAAAAAGGATAAATAAGTGTTAACTGAAAGAATTTCTTTTTTATTTTTTTAACCTTACTTGGAAGAATGCATTATCTGTTAGTAAGTAGTGTAAGTAATTATCTTCCGCGTGGAACCGGTATATTTTAGGCAATCCCACTGAAATGGCGTAAACAACATTTCCTGTGTCAAAAGCAGAGATCCAAGTCTGTTTTAGAATGGTCCTAATCTCCATCTCTTATAATTTCCACCAATAACTTGTCTTTTTATATATGCTGGCATCTGCGTGAAAGACAGCATCCCACATTGACCAAGTCTCCATCTGGTGACAGACGGGGGAACAGGAACGTAGACTGTCACTTTATGCAGATGGATTTCTATTAATACAAACAAGTGACCCTAAAAGAGAAATTGGCTAGCTCCCGCATAACTTTAAGAAGATTGTTCTGAATTTCCTGAAAACAGGTTATTTCTAAATACATGGTGTTGCCTTTTCAACACAGATCAGGCATTTTGTCCTTCTCAGAGCTGGTTTTACCAAGTGAGCTGGCTGTTCTGAACCTGTTTGTCAGCAGGAGAACGGGAAGGAGACGGAAGGAAGAGGTTGCAATGAGGGCAAGAGGCATCTTGTGGGAAGAGCCCCAAGTTTTCCTGGTCACTGTTCCAGGACCCACGTGTCAAGAACCCTGGAGAGGGCAGGGGATCGGGGTGAGAAGAAGAGAGGGGAAAGGAAGTGGTTTAACCCATCACGGCTGCCTGCCACCGTTCTCGTCTCCTGCCTTACCACGAGAATATGTGCCTCGTAAGTATCGTCAAGTGCATCCATCAGGGAAATTTACATTCTTAACTTACGCAAGTGGTCCCCAGAGCATCACTAGAAAGGCTTTAACTGGCCGATATGACAAGAAAGGTTCTGACTGGGCTAAGAGAGACTCACCAGAGGAACGATTCCTAATCCGGAACAATACACCCAGTAGTGATGGAGCAACGGTGTATCCACGCAGCAAAACACTGTGCCGTGATTACCAATCACCTTTTGTAGCAGTATTTTTCAAACTATAGTTATTTCAGTACCACTTGGGGGTTTTTGCCCTATGTTCAGCTCTACTATTATAAACTAGTATATTTCTTTATGTGGACTCAGTTTTTAAAACATATAGTCCCACATTGTCCTCATCCTAAGCAATGATATCTGTGCCACCAGGAGTTTGAGGCACTAATTATATTTTTCAATACACATTAACATAAACAGATAATTATTAAAATGAAAAATGCTCAACTAAGTATCAGCTAAAATCATCCCGACTACCCCCAGTGGCACGTTTCCCACCCTCTGGAGATACTGTGTTAGAAGAGAATTTGGTGTCCCTGGGGGAAAGGCTATGTTGTTACTTGAAAAAAAGCAAACGCAGAACACAGTTTGATCACAATTTTGTGAAAATAAAATGTGTGTGTGTGTGTGTGTGTGTGTGTGTGTGTGTGTATGGAAAAGTTTTGGATGTATGTACCCCAACATGTACGTAGAGCAGTTAGCTCTATGTAGCACCATCTCAGATTGAGTTTTGGTTTTTTTTTACAAGTACCACCTTTATTTTAAAGTGATAATTAACTCATTTGTTTTTTTAAATAATAGCTTTATTGAGCTATAATTCCCATACTAAAAAATCCATCTTTTTAAAACATAAAATTCAGTGATTTTCCAGTGTATTTATGGAGTTGTACACCCTCAACAATATCTAATTTTCATCACCACAAAAACAAACTTTGTACCCATTATCAGAAATTTCCCCATTGCTACCTATTTCTAGCTCCTGGCAATAGATAATCTAGTTTTTTTCTCTATGAATTTGCCTTTCTGGAAATTTCATATAGATGGAATCATTCGATATATGACTTTTTGTGACTGGCTACATTCATGTAGCATAATACTTTCAAGGTTGATCTACATTGTATTTCAATTCTTTTTGTTGTAGAATAACATGCCACTACCTGATATACCACATCTTCTTCATTCATTCTCCAGTTGATAGACATTTTTCCTATTCTACTTTTTGACTATTACAAGTAATCCTGTTATGAATATTTGTGTACAAGTTTTTATGTAGATATATGTTTTCAGTTTTGAGGGATATATACCCAGGAGTGGAATTGCCGAATCATGTAATAACTACATTAATTTTAAGGAACTGTTAAGTTTAAGGAGTTTAAGGAGCTGCCAAACTGCTTCCCAAAGCGGCTGTACCATTTTACAAACCTACCTGCAGTGTATTAGAATTCCAATGTCTTCACACCCTCTTCGAATCTGTTATCATCTGTCATTTTAACTTTAGCCCTCCTAGTGGATATGAAGTGGCATCTCATTGTGATTTTGATTCACATTTCCCAACTAATGAGCTTCTCTTCATGTGTATTTTAGCCATTTGTAAATCTTAGGATAAATGTCTAATCAGAACCTTTGCTTATTTTTCAGTGGGGTTATTTGTCTTTTTATTATTGAACAGTAAGAATTCTTTATATATTCTAGATTCACATCTCTTATCAGATATATGATTTGCAAATATCCTCTCCCATTTTGTGAGTTGTCTTTTTACTTTCTTGATAATGTCCTTTAAAGTGCAAAAGGTTTTAAATATTAAGTCCAATTATATTTTCTTTTGTTGCTTGTAGTTTGAGTATCAGATCTAAGAATGTATCATCTAATCTAAGGTTACAAAGATTTATGTCTATGTTTTCTTCAAAGGGTTTTATAGTTTTAGCTCTTAAATTTAGATGTATGATCCATTTTGAGTTAATTTCTGTATATTGTTTGAAGTAGGGGTCCAACCTCATTTTTTTCATGTGGTTAGCCAGTTGTCTAAGCACCTTTTGTTGAAAAGACTTTTCCCCATGGAATGCTATTGGCAGCCTTGCTGAAAATCAGTTGATCATAAACGTAAAAGGTTAATTCTGTACTCTTAATTCTATTCCATTGATCTATATGTTCAGCCTCATACCAGTACTTCACTGTTTTGATTATTGTAGCTTTGTGGTAAGTTTTGAAATCAGGAAATATGAATCCTTGCTCTTATTTCTCAAGATTGTTTGGGCTATTTCGGGTCCTTTGGATTTCCATATGCATTTTAGAGCCAACTGATCAGTTTCTGCCCCAAAAAGGGCAGCTGGGATTGTGATACTGATTGAACTGAACTTGTAAATCAATTTGGGAAGTATCATCATCTTCGTAATACTAAGTCTTCTGATCTTTAAACAGGGAGTGTTTTTTTATTTAGTTAGATCTCCTTTAATTTCTTTCAAGAATGTTTTGCAGTTTTCAGTACCTAAGTCTTATACTTCTTTTGTTAAATTTATTCCTAAGTATTTCATTCTTTTTGGAGCTACTGTAAATGGTTCAGAGTGAGTTTTACTTTCTTCTTTATCCTTTTCTAAATTATCGACAATAAAGACATAATACTCTTACAATCAGAAAGAATATGAAAAATAACCATTTCAGCTTCATGAAGGTTTAAGAATCCAAGCACGGATTTTCTGAAATTTTTTTTTCAATGTCTGAATTTGACTTCTAGTTTGATTCAAACAATTTATGCATTCTCTAATGGAGCTTAGGAAGTTGACCTCATTCTTAGCTACATATTTAGCATATTGTAAAGATGCAATAAATTTAAAAACAAATTTATTCCCTGGGACATACCAGATTTTAGACATATTATTTAACAAAAATGAAAGATTTTTTTTTGGAAGTAAGATCAATAAATGCTCACTTCATAACCTTGGGTCTATAAAGCAAATCAAAATAAAGTATTTCACGGTCCAGTGGAGTAGAGGGGGAAGGGAATGAGGGTTTCAGTGAAAAGAGAGAAAAAAATGGCTGTTTGCTTGATCCAAATTTTGAATGCAGCTGGCCTGACACAGAGATTAGCTGAATCAGCTGTCCATGCCTCCACCACGCTCCAGGCTGTGACTCACATTTACCTTAAAGGTTCGCTGCTTTCTAGCATTTAACGGATCCATCAGCTAAAGCACTAGGCCCCTTGGAAATCTTCCCTGGAAACCTCAGCCAAAGCCTTCAGTTTGCAGCTTAAACCTTTCCTTTCCAGGTTGTTTGTTCATTTGATCGATTATTGGTTATAAATCAAACAGAACTTGCTCACAGTATTGGCAGGTCCATTGGTTATCCACCCTTTGCTGTGTTAGTGAATATAGGACCTGCTGTGTTGCTGTGGCCGCTCCAAACAGTCAAGTCACTCATAGCAGAGCTAAAAGAGCCCCCTGATTGTAAACACAGTCCCCTGTGTTAGGCTAATACTGCTACATCTAAGATCAGAGCTCCTGGCAAGAAAAATTATAGACAAAAAAAAAAAAAAACAAAACACAAGAAGAAAAAGAGCCCAGCTTTTGGGAAAACATTACTTTTATACCTAGCAGTATCAGCCCTTATCTGAAGAAAGTAGACACTAAAACTCAAAGTGCCTTATGTATGGACTTTGCTGGCATCATTCATGCTTCCCAGTAAGCCATGGCATGGATTGAGAAAGAAGTATATGAGAATTCCCGCTCAGAAAGCACTCTTCAATAGGAGCATTTCACACATCTTATTTTAGAAACAAATATATGGTCCTCAGACTCAGAGAAACAATAGAGGAGAGTTCACAGTACTGTTAGAATCCCTGTCACAACTGCCAACCTCTAGGACAAAAACCTGAGTAAATTGAATCCCTTCACCCAAAATCCAGACTTCCAAAGTCAATGTATGTTAATTTCTCTACTCTCTTTTCTCATCATGTAAAGCAAGGAGAAATCAGCTAGGGCTGTAGCCAGCACCTCCAGCATCTCTCAGACAGAGGTAGCCAAGACTTCCTGGGGATGCCCTTCTTTATAAAAAACACCTAACTTGGTTTCTGCAGCCCTCCAAGGACTGCAGAATTCACATGCAAATACTACTAAGCTAACCTCCCAAGAAAGAAAACTGAATCAAGGAGCCAGGTAAGAAAGAGGTTAACATCTTCGATGTGTCCTTGTAAGGATGAGCAAAAGGCTGTCACATAGCCGGAGAGGAACCAAATAAAAGGGTCAAGGCTTTAACCAAGATTCTCCTCATGAGGTGGAATCTTGCGTGATAACATTTTCATCCGCAGAAACTCCGAGGCAAATTGTTCATCTGCTCATTCTCCCCAGGAAGCCTAACCCTAACCCTCAGCCAATCTCTTTCTCAGCAGTCACAGAGCAGTGACTTGTTCTGTGTCACCTCCTGCTGCTTTGTAAGCCCCTCCTCCCTCAACTGGACGAATAGTCCCCAATCTTCCCTTTCATGGCCATTCTTGCCCTTGCCAACTATGGGTAAGCGACGACGGAGTCATTTAAGGCCAACTCCTCAGAGAAAGGCTGCCTTTTTTCTGACACTGAGAGTATCTAGGGATGGGTCTTCCGGTGGCAACTAATCTTTTCCTTAAATGAGGCAATGTGAGAGAGCAAAGACAGACATTCTGACTTTATAATGTTTCTCTTAGATTTTAACATCACCCATTTACAGAACACTCAATGTTTCAGAAAATTTTTCTTTTTCCTAATCTCCGGTTTCTCTGAAGCTCTTCTCAAGCTTCAAGGAAGTGGAATTTTAGTGGGCGCAAAGGCGCCAGCTATGTTGATTTTTGTCATCGTTAGAGGGCCAGCATGTGGGATATCAGGTGAACATGATACATTTCACTCAGACAGCAAGAAGGTACTCCTCCTAATTCTTGTCCAGCTTCCTGATGGCATCAGCCTGCTGTATCATCATACATAACTCCTGCCTACTAATAGGCACACTGATTCCTTTAATGTTTGGAATCACTTTGACAGTTTTCAGCATATGTTAGCTTACTGAACACTTGTAGGAAAATTGAATGACAGGTTTGGCAATGGTTCTGTTAAAATTTCATCCACACAAAATAAGAATAGTGAAGATTTATCCCTATTGGTCGGGTTACCATAGTTGTCTCTGCATGAATTGATAAAGATGAAATGAGGCCAGGTGCAGTGGTTTATGCCTGTAATCCCAGCACTTTGGAAGGCCGAGGTGGGAGGATCCCTTGAGCCCAGGTGTTCAAGAAAAACCTGGGCAATATAGCGAGCCCCTGCCTCTACAAAATAAATTTTTAAAAAGTTACCCAGGCCTGGTGGCATGTGTCTATAGTCCTAGCTACTCAGAAGGCTGAGACAGGAAGATCTCTTGAACCCAGGAGTTTGAGACTGTAGTGAACTATGATCATATCACTGCACTCTAGACTGGGCAACAGGATGAGACTCTGTCTCAAAAAAAAAAATTATTAAAATTAAATAAATAAGGACTAAACAAATAGTATGATGACTTTTTGATGGTATTTTGGGTATGTTTATTATGAACTTTGCTTACATTTCTAATCAATATCACTATTAAGTAATCTTTACTTTCAGTTTTTTTCCATTCTCGAAATGAATATTTTAAACTGGATTGAAAAACATTAGTTCGCCCCTTAAGCCTGCCCTGACCACAATGTCAGGCACTTACTAATGATTTTCAAATGTTAATTCGATGAATGAATATGTGAAACAAAAATGGAAAAATATTCATGGTGTAACGCTAAGTAAAAATGTAGATTTAAAAAGTATGGCTATGGCCAGGTGCGGTGGCTCATGCCTGTAATCCTAGTACTCTGAGAGGCCGAGGCCGGAGGATTACTTGAGCTCAGGAGTTTGAGACCAGCCTGAGCAAGAGCGAGACCCCTTCTCTACTAAAAATAGAAAGAAATTAGCCAAACAACTAAAAATAGAAAAACTTAGCCGGGCATGGTGATGCGTGCCTGTGGTCCCAGCTACCTGGGAGGCTGAGGCAGGAGGATCGCTTGAGCCCAGGAGTTTGAGGTTGCTGTGAGCTAGGCTGACATCACGGCACTCTAGCTGGGGCAACAGAGTGAGACTTTGTCTCAAAAAAATAAATAAAGAAAGAATAAAAAGCATGGCTATGATTTAATCATTCCACAATATAGACACATATTAGAATATCACACTGTACACAATAAATATTTGCAATGAAATAAAAAATAATAGCTATACCATTGCTGAAAATATATAAAAGTTAAATATACATGTGGGCAATCTTAAAATATAATGTGGACAAATGCAACATTGATTTTGTTATGTAATTAAATCAAAGGAATTTTCATCTGTTACATATAGCATTGTTATTGCAACAAAATGACATTCTAAAAATGAGCAAATTTGGTCATACACAAAATGAGATATGTAGGATTATGAGATAAGAAAGCCCATAATATAACAAGAGATGATCAAAAGATTTAAAGCATGTTCTCAAGATATCTACCTCAATCAAACTCACCAAAAATTGCAGATAAGCTGAAATCCACATTGACTGTCCTCTTTGGATAAGCAGATCATCCTATATTTTAGTTTACTAAAGACTTTTAATAAGGAAAAGTAAAAGAAAAAAAAACTGGCAAGATTAAAAGGAAAAACATCCTTTTACAAAACTGAATTATATAGATCTCAAGAGTAAGCATAAAGTTTAACTGTCAGGGCCAGCAACAAATGGATGTGGAGATGAGACTGCTTCTAGTGCAGCTTGAGCAAAAAGGGTAACAGAATTATCAGCCTTACTTGTCAACTTCGCAAATTCTTTCTCTTGACTTTTAATCTCCCAGGATCTTTTAACACTTTATGGTTCCCAGTTTTGACTCTGGAAAAACATTCATCTTAAAGCATCTGCTCTATCATATAAAGCTGAGAAAGTTCCCAGAAGTATGGTCAGAATTACGTTAGCTCCATCTTAGTTGAGTGGTCCCCATTTGGGTGACCAGATGACCTTGACAGTTTTTTTTTTTTTTTGAGACAGAGTCTCGCTCTGTTGCCCGAGCTAGAGTGCCGTGGCGTCAGCCTAGCTCACAGCAACCTCAAACCCCTGGGCTCAAGCGATCCTCCTGCCTCAGCCTCCTGAGTAGCTGGGACTACAGGCATGTGCCGCCATGCCCGGCTAATTTTTTCTATATATTTTTAGCTGTCTAATTAATTTCTTTCTATTTTTGGTAGAGACAGAATCTCGCTCTTGCTCAGGCTGATCTCGAACTCCTGAGCTCAAATGATCCACCCATCTCGGCCTCCCAGAGTGCTAGGATTACAGGCGTGAGCCACCGCGCCCGGCCACCTTGACAGTTTTGGTGAGTACTGTCACAATTTTCTCCCTTTATATATATATTTTTTGCTTTTATTGGAATTTTATTGAGATAATTGTAGGTTCATATGTAGTTGTAGGAAATGACATAGAGTATAGAGAGTCATTGTATATTTTGTCCAATTTCTCCCTCTGGTAACATTTTGCAAAATTGTAGTACAATGTTACCACCAGGATATTGATTTTGATACAATCCACTGGTCTTATTGTGATTTCCCCAGTTCTAGTTGTGCTTGTGCATGTGTGTGTGTGTGTGTGTGTGTGTGTGTCTATTAAATTCTATATCATTTTATTGGTGGCTTCGAATTTTTGCCCAATTATTTGCCTTAATTTCCAGTTTAGGTATAGTTCATTCAGAACACTTTAAAAGTATGATCCATAGCTGGGCACGGTGGCATGTGCCTGTGGTCCCAGATACTCAGGAGGCTGAGGCAGGAGGATCACTTGAGCCCAGGAATTTGAGGTTACTGTGAGCTATGTTGATGCCACAGCACTCTAGCTTGGGCAACAGAGGGAGACTCTGTCTCAAAAGAAAAATGCATAATCCACCCCATATTTAACCTGGAACTTTATACATCTGTCCCAAATTAAAGATTCATTGGTTTACTATTCTTTCTTTCAACGGTCCACATCAGCTTTCTTCTCAACATTATGAAAGACACAGTTTCTTTGACTTACATAAATATGAGTCATCTCTGGGTTAATCTGTTTCATCTGGGTATAGATTCCAGATTTTTCATGGTTTATTCATTCATTCAAAAAATATTTACAGTTGGTTACTGAGTCCTTAAAGTAGTATCCTAGGAGCTTAGCGTACAGTGGGAAACAACAAACATGATCTCTGCTCTCAGAAGACTTCCAGTCTGCGAGACAAGATTGTGCCAACAATAAAACTGCTGGAATCAAGAAGGTAAATACAGCCTTCTGACAGATTTGCTGAAAAAGTGGTCATGTTTTTAAGAAGTTCAATGCAATTTCCTCACTTGCCTTACCAAATAAATGACCTTCACCTCCCCTCAGCAGCAATCCATCTATCTAAAGAAATAGTTTATCATAAATGAAATTCAAAGAGAAATACTGAAGTCTATTCAGCCTCTGACATTCAAAAGGATTATGCAGCCAAATATAAACCAAGCAATTCGAGCTATAATCTGGAAGAAATATTTCCCTAATTCTTTATCTTGCTGTTTACCATATCAGTGATCAAACTTGAAAGACCTAGTTCACAGAGTTCCTCTAAGTGGGGAGAAGATATTGTTTCTATCTTCTCAGACCAAGCCAAAAGCTTTATGGCATGATGATAGAACAGGTGAAACCGTGGGGAAAAATTAGAAAACAAAACAAAACAAGAAGAGTTTAATTTATATCACACATCCAAATTATAGTACGAGTGGAATTTGCTATCTGGCTAATGCTCATTAACTAAACAAAAACTATGGTAATCACCATAGATGGTTTCTAAAGTTAAAATAGACAAAACTTTTAGCCTCAGGTTGATGTATTCAGAAGCTTGGAATATATTTTACAGCTTACTCATTGGAGTCTACCCTTCTAAAAATCATTCCTCTACCCAGGTTATGTTTAGGTTATTTTATGGTTGACACTGCCAAATTGTTCCACCTGCCCTTTTCCAATCCAAAACTTTCATTTACTCTTTGGGCAAGGTTTTCAACCAAATTCTTCTTCAAGTGCTTGAATTGATTCAAAGCTCTTTTTTGAATAAAATCTGGCTTTGCATAGATACCCTGCTATCTGTGTTTTTCTCCGTTCTTGAAATGGATATTTTAAACTGGGTTGAAAGACATTAGTTTCTCTCTTAAACCTACCCTGCTGTGCACAAATAGGATAGCCCCCATCTGGGCTAGCATACAAGTCAGGATACTAAATTTGCACAACAGAATGTCGGCTTTGCCACCTGCACACCTGTTATTGAAAGCATATGGCTCTCTCTTTAATCAACAACACAAAACATAGGCTCTTCAGGCACTCCTTGGAGATTTCAGGCCTGCCTCTGATCCAGCCGTTGGCAAAAGCTTCCTTGAAACATCTGATATTTGAAGGAGAAATTATAAGATATGTTAACTACATATTTCTTTAGCTAAGTTAGAATGTTTCCTTCTTAAATGTAAATATTTCACAAACGACATATCCAGATGCTCTCTATGACCTTCCACAGAAGGTCTCTAAGATGTATTATCATGGAGGTAAATACATATTTACTCGTAGTTTATTTTGACATTATAATTCTACATCTGATGATGATATCTGAAAATCAGAGATGGGAGTGCAGAAAGCTGAAAGAGCCTATGGCCATCATAAGTTTATGTAGTCACCCTATGGTCCTCCATTGCCTATCTCTGAACTTCTTTTCTTATGAGAAATAAATAAACTTCTAAATTCCTCAAAATACTGTTGTTTGGGGATTTTTCTGTTATAAGCAGTGAGATCAAGTTCGGACCAAAATAAATGTTGTCTTGCTCATTACTTCATGAAACAAATAATTTTTATCACCCAAAATATGGTAGGCACAATGTGAAACACAAAGATATAGGTAAAATATGGCCCCTGCACTCAAGGAACAAAGAACCAATAAAAATATAATGCAAGACGCATATGTAATTTCAAATTTTCTAGTAGCCACATTGAATGCAAAGCAAGTGCAACAAGTGAAACTGGTTTTAATTATATATTCTACTTAACCTAATATTTCGAGGATACTATCATTAACATTAAATACATACAAAAAACATAGTATTGAGATATTGTAGATCTTTTTTTGGACTAAGTCTCCAAAATCCAGTGTGTATTTTAGACTTACAGCCCATCTCAATGCAGACTAGCACATTTCAGGTGCTCAAGAGCACACGTAGCTAGTGTTTCTAGCCACTGTGTACAATATTAGACAGCGCAGGTCTGAGTATGGGCGTGTGCACACGCAATCCGACATGTAAACACAGAATAACAATACACTGTGGTAAATGTTACAGCAGAGACATTTGCCAAAAGATTTGGGTAGCAAAAGATGCAGTGCCGAACGCTATCTGGAAGTGAAGAGGAAAGGGTCACGGAGAATGGGGGATAGCAGTATCAGATAGACAGATATCAGAATCTTAAAGAAAAATTAGGTATTTGACAGCTTAAGTGAAGAGAAGAATATAGGCAAGAGAAATACACCCTATTTTGAGAACTTCAAGGGCTTTTTTTTGTTTGATTGAGAAATAGAACATGAATACAAAAAGCAGATTACTGTTCGTGATCAGGTAGTATAATGAATAGTTTTAAAGGGAAGACTAATCAAACTATCACCCAGATCAAGAAATAGAACATTGTCATACCCCAGGAATCCAGCACACGCCTCTTCCCGGTCATGTTCCCTCTTTTACTCCAGAAGTAGCAATTATCATAATTTTAAGGGAACCATTTGCTTTTTTTTTTTTTTTTACAATTTTTACCATCCATAAATGCATTTCTAAATAACACAATATACTTGTGTTTAGTTTTGAACTTGTGTAAATGGAATCACACTATATGATTGCTTGGTGTTTTGTTTTTTTAATTCAACATTGTGTTTTTAAGACTGGTACATACTTCTCTGTGTAGTCTCAACTTGCTGCTTTTCAATTGTATATACGATTTTATTGTACAAACATACTGTAGTTCATCTGTTCTACTTTTGATAGTCATTTGGGTTGCTTTCAGTGTGGGACAATGAGAACGACAGGGTTATGAATGGTATTGTACAATATCCTAAGGCACAGTTTTCACAAATTTTTCTAGGGCATTAAATCTAGAAGTGAATTGCTTGTTCATAGAGAGTATCTCCAATTTAATAGATATTGTCAAACTGCTTTCCAAAATGTCTGCACTGAAGTGATTTACTAGATACTGCCAAACTATGTCCCATCAAGAGTGCAGGAGAGTCACTGCTTTTTGGACTGATTTACTCCTTTTTTTTTTTTTTTTTTGTAACACAGTCTCACTCTGTCACCTGGGCTAGAGTGCAGTGGCATCATCATAGCTCACTACAACCTCAAACTCCTGCGCTCAAGCGATCCTCCTGTCTCAGCCTCCCTAGTGGCTAGGACTATAGGTGCACACCACCATGCCTGGCTAATTTTTCTATTTTTTTGTAGAGACAGGGTCTTGCTCTTGCTCAGGCTGGTCTTGAACTCCTGAGCTGGAGTGATCCTTCCGCCTTGGCCTCCCAGAGTGCTAGGATTATAGGCATGAGCC
>CAUYSK010125778.1:0-58359 GCA_963575035.1 Avahi laniger
TAGCCGGGCATGGTGGCGCATGCCTCTAGTTCCAGCTACTGGGGAGGCTGAGGCAGAAGGATCGCTTGAGCCCAGGAGTGTGAGGTTGCTGTGAGCTAGGCTGACGCCACGGCACTCACTCTAGCCCGGGCAAAAGAGTGAGACTCTGTCTCAAAAAAAAAAAAAATAGGAAGAGGAGAGGCAAGCAGGGACGAGGAACGAAGAATGGGAGTCAGTGGGCGCCCCGCTGCACAAGAGCCACTGTTTGTAGACAGCAGCGGCTGCCCTCACCCTCAGGGTGGCCTCACCACAAAAGAGTCCAGTGCTTGGCAATGGAGCCCAGAAAGTTCCTTTCCGACCTTGTGCATTTCTAGGTCTCCCGCCATCCCGGGCATCCTCCTCCGGACCCATTCTTCCCATTCTTCCTCCGTGGCACCATGGAATCCAGTGTCCCCCCGCCCAGCGTTTTCAAGGCCCTTAACACGTACCTCTCTCTCCCTGCGCAGACTCCCCTTTCCAGCCATCCTTCCCCACTACTTGTACTCTTTGCCCCAGGCTGTCATGTCATGTCGCTGAGCCTTTGCACAGCCCTGAAATGCCCTCTCCCTAACTTCTTTGCCCAAAAGACTCCATCTGTTTCTTGAAACCGCAACTCAGACTGTTGTGCCCGCTATGTGCCCACAGACGCTTTGGGAGCGCTACCCAGATAATCTGGGACGTCTTTTTTTTTTTTTTTTTTTTTTTTTAAAAATTCTAGCTCTTTTAAATGGGGTGTTGGGGGGTGGCGTCAGCCTAGCTCAGACTCCTGGGCTCAAGCCATCCTCCTGCCTCAGCCTCCCGAGTAGCTGGGACTACAGGCATGTGTCACCATGCCCAAACTAATTTTTTCTATTTTTAGTTGCCAGGCTAATTTTTTATTTTTTTAATTTTAAAAAATAAAATAGACTAGTCAAGTGCAGTAGTGAGGAGGGGGGAAAGTAGCAGAACAAGGAGTTCAATCTGTAACTGACTGTGAACAATCAAGTGAGATAACTCACTATCTTTGGAGCAGCTAGGCTAATTTTTTTTTTTCTATTTTTAGTAGAGATCGGGGTCTCACTCTTGCTCAGGCTGGTCTTGAACTCCTGACCTCAAGCAATCTTCCCACCTCAGCCTCCCAGAGTACTAGGATTACAGGAGTGAGCCACCCCACCCGGCCGACCTGGGACCTCTCTAACCAGTTCTGCATGCCGGTCTATGTGCTGCTACTGATGGGTCACGGCTGTGACCTCCTACAGAGGTTTGCCCTCAGATGATTGGAGCCACTCAGACCTGAGAAGCCTTGGAGTTAGTTCAGCATCTTCAACAGCCGATTGGTGTAGAGGCATAAAACCTCCTTGTCTTGGCCTCGGCACAGAAGAGATTCTGAGGGGTCTGCCCCAGAGCTCCCCAGGGGATCAAGCCGAGGCTAGACTTCTGAAACCACATCCTTGCTTGGCTGTCTGTGTGAGAAGCCGTGTCCCAGACTCCACTTTTAGGGAAGATTACCTGAGACAGAAGCCTTCCTCGCCTTTGTGGGTGCAGGCAGTTGTGCCCCTGCGACTGCGCATGCACATGCAGTCTGTTTTTCTCTAGATGATCACACTCAGAGCACAGTGCAGTGATTATGGGTTTATTTCTCCCCGAGGCAGAGAGCACATCTCATAAATATTTCTTTCCTCCATCCAACCTGGAAGAGTTTGAAGCCAAAAAGATCCTGGCTGAAGTACCCGCTGCAGAAGATTTGCAAGTGCCAGAGCTCCTGGGCTACAAAGGCAGCTGTTTAGCATCTTGGTGTAGGAAAAAGAAATAAATGAAACCTAGTTCTATGGATTGTCACACCCAATCGAATCCACTAGAATGCAGCTGGCGAGCTCTCTGCCTGATTGCTGCCTGCACGTTAAAGTAATCACCAGGCTGTTTCAGAAGAGGGTGTTGCATCTCTCAGGAAGTTGGGGAGAATCATGTCTTGGATGACTCTGAGACCATGTCTAACAGGGAGTTCATTAGGGTTATGACGGTGGAGACGTTGCTCCAGGGCTGAGGGGATGCTGCTTGCAGGTCGGAGGGCGGAGCCTAAAGCTGAGAGGGCCAGGACAGTACTAACCATGAGTCAGGCAGAAAGGGACTGGCTAAAGAGTGAAGGTTGGGGACAGGGTAGCCAAGGGTCAGGGTCAGGTTCAGCAGGCCCCATAGGAGGTCCTGAGCTAGTTCTAAGAAGGTAAGTGGAATGTTGACTATGCTTGACTTGTGCATAATGGAAACACTACTTTTATGGAGTCTCCTTTAAAATCCATTCAGTGGCCATTACCTAGATGTGATAGTTAATTATATGTATCAACTTGACTGGGCCACAGGGTGCCCAGGTATTTGGCCAAGCATTATTCCGGGTGTTTTTGTGAGGCTGTTTCTGGATGAGATTAACATCTAAATCGACAGACTGAGTAAAAGAGATGGCCCTCTTTAAAGGGCCTCGTCCAATCAGTTGGAGGCCTGAATAGAACCAAAGGGCTGACGTCCCCCAAATAAGAGGGAAATTCCTTCCACCTGTCTTTGAGCTGTGACATTGTTTTTCTCCTATCTTCAGACTCAGACTGAAACACTGGCTCTTTGTGGGCCTGCAGCCTGCTGTCATTTGGACTGGAACTACGTGGTCAGCTCTCCTGGGTCTCCTGCTTGCTGACTCACCCTGCAAATCTTGGGACTTGTTAACCTCCGTAATCACGTGAGCCAAACCTACTGGTTCTGTTTCTCTGGAGAACCCTGACTAATACACTGGATAAATAAACCCCATTCCTGTATAAATACTCCAGTGGGCCCCATGATTTTCAGCTCAGCGATAGGTAATAGACAGTCTCACAGTCCCTCAAAATCACAAATATAGCCTCTCCCCTAAAAGATTCTTCATAACTTCTCCCCTTCCTGGCCCAAGCCTGCTTCTGGTTGGAATACTCCAGCAGGAAGTGGATGTGGCTGGCTTCGTGTCTCTTTCTCCACCTTGTACTTCCCTCCCCCTCTGCTAGCTCCTGAGAGGGAGGTGAGGGCGGAGGGAGGAGTGTAAAGGAATGGGCAAGGCCTGTCTTGAGCAGGCTCTGTCTTTGAGCCTGGCAGGTGTCTAAAGCCGATTATCCCCTGGCAGTTTTCATGGGCTCATCAAAGATTCTTGCCACTGGAGTCCTCTCCCCAGGTGGTTGCTTCCCTCAGCCCAGGACATTGGGCAGTATCCACTGGCTTCTTTACGCTGAAGTCTCCCTGCCACCGCCCTCCCTGAAGTCCCTTTGGGCAGCCTCTAAGACAACCCTAAGGAGGCTGTCTCCTGCGGGGCCCGAGGAAACACTGGGACAACTTTTCTCCCAACGTGCCCTGGAAGGGTGAGCTGATCCGAATGTGGCAGCATTGCCCTGCTCCCCTGTCTTGGCCACCATGGCAGTGAATCGGCCATCATTTGCCCTTTTGAAGTCCTGGGTAGCAGCAGACCCCGTCTACAGCCTGCTTTAGCTTTCTCAGGTGTGGGTCTGACCCGGTCCCCCTGTCCCCGAGGCTCTGGGAGAGCAGCACCTACCTCAGCTGCAGGAGCACCTCTCACTCTGGCCCTGGCACTTCTTTGTGGCTGGCTGGGGGGCTGAAGGAACTCTCTGCTGCGTTCTGCATTCTGATGCCCGTGCAAACGCCTCAAGGGGCAGCCTTTGACAGATTCAGGCTGGGAGCCTTGGGTAAATACCATGCTCTTCCATGCCGCGGCAGCCAATTCTGAGACACTTTTACAGAAAGTCCCCAGTGATATCAAGCCCCAGGTATCTATAATAATGATGAGCGTGGATCAGCTTTCCCTCTTTCCCCGTCCCTCACTGTTGTTCCTTGGGGCCATTCCACAAAATAAACCAGCTGCAAGGAAGCCCTTTTGTCAGGCTCTGCTTTGGGGGATGGTGTGGGGGCTGGGGGTGAGGAGACAGGCTCGGATGGATCCCGCATTACACTTTGAGTTAATAGGTAACACCTCCCCACATACATCCTTCCCAAATACCCTTGCATTTTTAGGGCTTGGGTGGAGTCTCAGATATAGCAACTCCTACCCCTTTCCCCCGGATCTCTTCATCTATTTCCTCCTTCCCACTTTCTGACCTTTCCTATCTTTGATCTGGCTGAGATCTTCCAAAGGCTCTGAACGGGCCCGGGACCCATTCCTTTTCAAAATCTGTATACGGTGATTTGGCACCTGACTCTGAAATTTCACTTTTTTGTTGTTTTTTTGAGACAGAGTCTCTCTCTGTTGCCCAGGCTGGAGTGCAGAGGCATCATCATAGCTCACTGTAACCTTGAACTCCTGCGCTAAAGCGATCCTCCCACCTCAAGGTCCCTAGTTGCTGGGACTTGAGGTGCATGCCACCGCGCTCGGCTAATTTGTTTATTTTTTTGTTGCCCAGGCTAGTCTTGAACTCCTGGCCTCAAGTGATCCTCCTGTCTCAGCCTCCCAAAATTACAGGCATGAGCACTGCACCAGCCCAATTTCACATTTATTGTAGCTTGGAGTCTCTGTAGGAGCTTCCATTTTCATATCCTATTACAAACTGATCATTGAACCCAGAGTTCCTCTTCCAGAAAACACTGACATTTTGCTTTTTTAGTGTCTATAACAGGAGTTCAGTTTTTCTGCCATCCTAGTTCCCTCCCTCCCCCTGAGGCCTGTTCTAAGCCGGGTTACTAACGTCAGTCTTAAAATATGCCTGCCCACTCCCTCCCCGCTACCAGCGATGCCAGTGAGGCACACTCCGCGGAAGACCTGACTGGCACACTGTAGCTGATTACCTCTGCCTAAATACTATGCGCTATAAATGCAGCCCAACCTCCTGTTCCCTTTAGCAGCCACGTCATCTGCCTACTCAGTAGCTCCCCATCCCTGTTTCCTAATGCCTGCTGGACATTCGCACTGCGATGTCTTCAGCCTCCTCGGATTAACAAGCCCGCAATGGCTCAGTATGTCCTCCCACTGAGCTCTGCCTCGGGAATTTGTGGTCTCAGTGAATGGAGTCACCCAAGCACTCTCCCAGGCTAGTCACCTCAGAGGCTTTCTTAAGGACTCCGGCTCCTCCACCCTCTCCATCCAATTCTACGTCTCCCCACCCTCTGGGTTCTAGGACTCAGCCATGTCTCAGTTCCTGTCCCATCATTCCAACAGCCTCCTGTCTGGTACCCCCTGACCTCCCTTCTCTAGTTAGCTTTCTCCAATCAACTCAGATCTTGTCACTTTTTGGTTTAGAAACATTTGTGGCCTTTCCATTGGCCCTATGATCTGCTAGCTCTCAGTTCATGAGCGAGAGCTACAAGTCATCACAAATTGGCCCTAACACCCTTCCCCAGTCTCAGTCCGGGCACATATACAAGGTCCATGAGCTTCCTCGAAGGTCAATGTCTTGGGTCTAGTGGGACTAAGGTTTGAAGCTCTATGTACCTCTTCATGTCCACCACCAACTCTCTGAATTCCAGTCTCTGACAGTAACCTGGCGACTGTGCCTTTCTGTCCCCAATCATTACTTTTGCTCTCATCATTTTATTCCTATATGGAGTCGGGTTTCTCAATGATGACTACCTGCTATTAATTTTCAAAGTTCCAAGCATCATGCCGGCTGCACCGAGATAACAATCATCTGAGTATCAAGTGGCTAAGGCTCATTAGGAAGCTACAGAAGTGGCCTGCGCTCTTAGTACCCTGGCTTTGAGGGCAGGATTCCAGAACACTGTGATCTTCTCCACCCACACCTCTCAGTTGTTGATGTTGTCCTGACAGACTCAACTGGGGCACATTCAAAGTACCTGCATGGGTCCACGGATATGCTGAGGACAGGGCCTGCCTGCTCTTGGAGTGGCCAAAGGGCTGGAGGGGAAGGCTGGGGATCTTAGCACCCCCGGGGCACACAGAAAGAGCCAACCAAATCTACAGAGTGGCAGCCACCCAGACTGTGGATGAACAGTTCTTAACTCAGGACCTATGAACCCCTAGGTTGCAAATCCCCAGAAATTACTGGTAAAATCTGATGATATGTATTTGCACTTTTGGGGAGAAGATTCACAATTCTCATCACATTCTCAAAGGAGTTTGTGATACAAATGGGATTCAGAAAAGGAGCATAAAGGTGCCCCACAGAACCATTATTTTGTTAGAATGTGTTTCATCATGATTATAAAAGCAATCCATGTTTATTGTAAACTTGGAAAATAAACCAAGCACAAAGAAGACTAAAATTAGCCCTGATTCCATCGTCCAGAGATAACCATGTTAACATTTTGGTATGTATCCCTCCGATCCTTTTTCTGTGTGAACATAAACATACATTATCCTTCCGAACTTGGGGAAGATGCTCCTTTGTGGTCTTCTTCCTTCTACTTAAGACATCACGGACATGAATTCATAGTATTCAATCATTTCAGTGCCTTATTTATTTTACACTGCTTTCTGTTCTGTTTTTGGTTTTTTTCGCTATTATAAATAATATTGGGATAAACATCTTTCCTCTCATACACTTTTTTTTTTTTTTTAAGAAATGGGTTCTCACTATGTAGCTCAGGCTGGCCTTGAACTCCTAAGCTCAAGCAATCCTCCCACCTCAGCCTCCTGAGTAGCTGGGACTACAGGCACATGCCACTGTACCTGGTTTTACATAGACTTCGAAAAAAAATTTTTCTTTTCTTTTTTGAGTCAGAGTTTCACTCTGCTGCCCCAGCTTGAGTGCAGTGGCATCAGCCTAGCTCACAGCAACCTCACACTCCTGGACTCAAGTGATCCTCCTGCCTCAGCCTCCCGAGTAGCTGGGACTACAGGTGCACACTACCATGTCTGGCTAATTTTTTCCATTTTTGGTAGAGACAAGGTCTCACTCCTGCTCAGGCTAGTCTCAAACTCCTGACTTCAAGGGATCCTCCCACTTCGGCCTCCCAGAGTGTCTTTGTTTTCTTTTAATACAATTTTAGAAGTGAAGCTTTTGAATGAAAGAGTATACACACTTTCATTTAAGGATTTTGAATTGACAAATTATTCTCCATAAACGTTGGTTGCAATTTATTCTTCTACCAACAGTTTATGAGAATACTTATTCCCTTGCATCCTCTTGTGACCAATTGGGTGTTATCTTTTTTGGGAGGTGGGAGGAGAATATGTGCAATCCGATAGGTGAAATATCCCATCTCAGGCTTTACTGAAGCCCTGTGTGGAAGGTGCTCAGTACTCTAGCTGTGGATTGCACAGTTAACACTGACTGAGAATGTTCCCCAGTTTTGGCAGCCCTCTAGACAGGTGCTATTCAATAGGAGATGACTTTGCTTTTCTTTGCCTGTTTAGCAGACCTGGAGACATGCCAACGGCTTAATTTCCAGGCAGTGATTGTTAATACCATGGAGTCCATGAAGTTGAGTGGCAGCAAATAAATATTTGGTGGCTCTTTAAAAAGATTCCCTCCCCTTACCCCACATCAAGTCAAAATTTATATGTCCTGTGAACGTTTTAAGAATTGTGACTCACTACCAACCCCCCCCCCACACCTGCATGCCCTAATTTTCTGGATAATTTGAGAAAAAATGAGCATGTCTGAATAAAACCCATTCATGATTAACAAACATCTGCATAAAGGCGTGTCTTATTTTACATAATGGACACGTTGGGGATTCCAGAAAGTTGTGTGTAAATGAAACGTTTTTTTTTTTTTTTTTTTTTTTAGACAGGGTCTCTCTCTGTTGCCCTGGCTAGCGTGGCTAAAGTGCAGTGGCATCATCATAGCTCACAGCAACCTAAAACTCCTGGGCTCAAGTAAACCTCTGGCCTCGGCGTCCCAAGTAGCTGAAACTACAGGCACAGGTCATTGCACCTGACTGATTTTTCTATTTTTAGTAAAGACTGCTCAGAGACTGCTTTAGTAGAGACTGGCTTGCTCTTGCTCAGGCTGGTCTCAAACTCCTGAGATCAAGGGATCTTCCTGCCTCGGCCTCCCAGAGTGCCAGGATTACAGGAGTGAGCCGCCCCACCAGCCTCCTACTTTCAATTTCTATAGGGTTACCCTCAAAAGAAAGCCCAGGGTGATTCCTTTTTGTAAAATAAATAACAGCCTGTGTCACAAATCCACATTTTGCCTAGCTGGAGTGCTGGAAGTCACTTATTCAGTTAATTTGCTCACCTAACACTGTTACCTCACATAGGGTGCCTAACATTGTCTCAGAGTTGTGGGAGGGATTTTGATTTTTGTTTGGGTCTCAGTCCTGTCCCTTGGGGCTTTAGTAAGGAGTGTGGCAGAGTCCCTGGCAGCTATGCCCCTACAATATTGGGGGTTGCTGTCACAACTGTTCCCACTGACTCCTCTGTCTTTGGCTACCAATAGCCAGAGAGCACAGCTGAGGGAAAACAGATACATGTGGACAATGACCCCAGCGGCCACCAGCCCAGACAGTGGTGCCTTCTAACTGGTTAGCCATGTTAACTAGCAGTTCTGTTTAAGTGGAAAATTGTTCCTTCAGGGAAGTTGCCGCCCCTCCGTGGTTTGCAGTAAAGCTAAAGGTTGTGACTGGTGGAGACAGCGCGGCATGCAGAGGAACAACTCAGTCCTGAACCAACACAGAGCCTGCCTGAAATGCCCGCATCGACTCAACTGTGCTTTTCAATATTTCAATGTCATGCAACAAATCCAAGTTCACGATGTAGCTCAATGAAAGAAACAAATGAGCAGGCAGGAGTCAGATACAAATGGGGTGTGTCCACAAAATGTCATTTCGAAGTTTGTGGTTTGGAGCTTGGAATGCTTTTTCCCAGAGAAAAACAACAATGTTTAAATGGGTGGTAGATTCCTAGGCTAGACCTTAAAATTCTATATAATTCATAACATGGCTAAATACCCATCTCTTATGATGAAAAATTAGTAGGGAATGAAATATCACTTTGCAATAATAATTTCAAAAAACAAAAATCGAGATAGGTTTTATTCATCTGAAACACTGGTGCTTAAAGAAACAAGACTTAATAGAAAGGAAGGGGGAAGCTATTAACTGTGGGGAAGATTTTGATAGTACTTCTGGGAACTCCCAACGTTTAGGGCTTGAAGTCACTGGTACTTTTTGTCTAATTTTACTTCACAATTTATGGCCTTTTAATACCACCACAGCACTAAAACCTCTCTGGTTTGCCACCAGCCATGATTGGGGTTAGGGTTTTGGCTCTTACATGGGATTAGAAGAGAGGGAAATTTTACTGAAGTAACTAAGTACTGGTTGAAAAAAAGCTCTAGAAGATAAAGGTCAAAGGTCAAAGAGGATATAAGTGAAAGAAGATTGTCTGAAGTAGAAGTATTGTGCCCAGCATGGTGAAAGATGGCGGTGAGAAGAAAGAATGGTGAAGGTAAGAAAAACTTGGGCCTGTCAGTGCCCTAGGCCTGTGGAATGGCTCTTTCAGCACCTGAGAGCTTGGGTGCTGCGCCTAGAGTGTTGTTGGGAAAGGGATGGAAGGCGCCATGTGTACCCAGCCATTCACATTTGAGACTTGCTTTAATACCTGGTGTGTGAAAGTCAGGGCATGCCTGCTCTATAGTACCAGACTATACGAGCTATACGAGGGTATTCATGCCCTTGGATCCTGGCTGACTATGGAATTGTTTTTTGGCTAATAGAATTCCTTGAAATGACACTGCATTACTTCCAAGGCTAGGTCCTAAGAAGTCTTGCAGCTACCACCTGAGTCTCCTGGAACATCACGTGCTCTAGGGGAAGCCAGCTGCCATGCTGGCCTAGGGAAGCCCAGCTACTCTGACACTGCTTCATTGTAAAGAAACTGTTTTCTAGCCACTCCAGCCCAGGTGCTAGATATGTGAGGAAAGAAGATTCAGGTAAGTCCAGACTTATCCACCATCTAACTGCACCCAAATTCAGAAGCTCAAGGAAGAACCACAGAGCTGAGTCTTTTATTATCCCCAAGAATCATGAAGAATAATAAATAGTTATTTGAAGCCACCAAGTTTTGGGGGTGGCTTGTACATAGCAATAGATAACTGGAATCCAGATTAAGCCCCAGGTTTGTTTTCCTACAAAGCGCACCAACATTTCAGTTCCAAATGACCATCTACTCCTGTGAGCACGTGTTGACTCAGCTTAACCTGCCTAGGGTGAGGGAACACCAAGAATATCTCAGCATGCTCAGCCTTTAGATCTCGATTAGTTTCTCCTTAAATCTCACTCATGGGCCCTTTGCTAGGTTAGAAGTCCAGAGATTATGATTAAGAAAAAGAAATAAGTAAGAATGACCACGAACTCTTGAAGGAGGTTCATGCCATAAAGTAACCAAGGTAACATTAGCAACTCTGGGCCAATGTTCCATAGCTGACTGGAAAAACTGTTTCCTGTGTCTACAGTTTCACTGCTGTTAGTTAAAATCTCTTACATGTTTCTCTATAGTCTCTTTCTAAGAACCTGCTGTTTGTGGAGACACAGAGCAGCGCAGGTGTTTTCAGAGACTGGTTGAGGAATTGGGTAAAGAAAGACCTTCTGGGCACATTGCCTGAGATTCCTTGTGCTGTGGAAATGACTTGAACAGTCATTTTCTTGGTGAGTTTTCAGTGGGTTGTGTTGTTTCTTATAACAAGGCTGGTAGACTCATGGTTGAACAATTATGCAAATTCAGTCCATCAGGGTAACACAATCACTGAACTGACAGAAAGATCCCAGAGTTTCACTAATTCCTCCATCTCAGAAGAATGAAGTATGTGATTATGTCAGGGGAACTAATAAGACATAGAATTTGGCCAGGCATGGTGGCTCACACCTGTAATCCCAGCATTTTGGGAGGCCGAGGTGAGAGGATTTCTTGAGGCCAGGAGTTTGAGACAAGCCTAGGCAACATAGCAAGATCCTGTCTCTACAAAAAATAGAAAAATTAGCCGGGCATGGTGGCGCATGCCTGTAGTCCCAGCTACTTAGGAGGCTGAGCCAGGAGGATCACTTGAGTCCGGGGGTTGGAGGTTGCAGTGAGCTATAATCATGCCAGTGCACTCTGGTCTGGGTGACTGTCTCAAAAAAAAACAAACAAAAAAACAAACAAACAAACAAACAAAAAAACACAAAAATAAACCCAAAACCAAAAAAACCAGAATTTGTCCAGGAGTCAGTGCCCCCTGAGAGATTGATAATCAGTAGCAGTTGCTTTCCTCCACCTACCTGGAATGCTGTCATGAAACACAGATGGTACTCAAAAATGTTTGCCTAATGAATGAATCTATGACTTAGAAGTCCCGGAACTGGGTAGCCCAGAGTCAGGTAACCACAGGGATCCTATAAATAACAAGACCGAAAGCAGCTCCATTCACGCTGTAACTGAGCTACGCCCTCGCTAACTATACAGGGCGTCCATCCAGTCTGAAAACAGGCAGAAGTATAGAATGTCATCAAGGACATCTTCAGAACAAAAAATAGTGATAGTATCTGCATTTCCAGACTTTACAGACACCTTTTATAATAACATCAAACATTTCTGATCCTTTACTGGCTTGGTTTCACAGGATGCAACAGACCTTTTGGTTTTGTGAGGCTTTGTGCAAAACCTTATATGGCATCAGCTCTATTGTCAGTGCTGCCAAGGGGCCTCACACAGGGAGGAACTCAGAAGTGACAAAGGTGATTGGGAGCCTGGCTGTGACAGCCGGTTTTTCTCGGGCTCCCAAAGGGCATGGCGAGGGGGCAAGCAGAGAGCCAGAGAGGCCTGCACGCAGCAGCACAAGAGGACGTGTTTACCTCACTCCAGCCCTTCCCCGGCAGTGCTGGGCTGGGGGACCAGAAACAATAATGGCGACAGTGAAGACAGGAGCAGGGGTCAGGCTGGGCCACAGAACAGGGAGGGGCTCGACTCCACTTCCACACTGCTAGCTCCTAGGTCCTTCTGAAAAAATGTTTCCCTTAAGGGGACTTGCGTTTCTTTTCTCTCTGCTTCCCCAGCCAGCCCGGTGCTGGGTCACCTCAAACTGAAGGATTTGAGAGAAATGTTCACCATTTGTCCTTGTGATGAGGTCAAGAAAGATTAGTACTACAAGGAGGTTGTGATTGTTAATTAACCATCAAGTAAGGAGACTTTCTTGCTATTAAAGGTAGGTTAATGAAAGAGTGTTAATTGTCCAATAAACCTTCCGGAGAAACAACAGAAAGAACGTTCAGCATCATGCAATGCCAGCTGGTTTACATTTCTAGACATCCTACATTAATCTTCCAGGATCCTGAGAAAACACTTCACCCCAACGTTTGTCAGAAGAGTTTTCAGAAGGAGGAAGGCGATGATGACTTCCAAGCCAAGGAAGGAAGAAAAGGGGAAGGAATTGGTATTGGGCTTTTAAAACAAATCTGGCACTCCAGCCTGGGTAACAGAGAGAGACCCTGTCTGTAAAAAAAAAAAAAAATTATAAATAAAGAAAAGAATAGAGAAAAGAAATCTGCTTCCCCGCCCCTGCCCTCCGTGATTCTTGCTTCCTGGTAAAAAAGTAAAAATTTAAAAATTAAAAAAAAAATAAAAGAAATCTGCTCTATTACCACCACAAAACAATCATAAAAGGACTCAAACTTTAAAGGTGCATTTGATGGCTCTAGATATATTTTAATTGCCTCGGAGTTCTCAAAAATCATGATGTAAGAAGTAGTTTTTAAAAGAGAGGGTGTGCATACAGAAACAACAAACTTGCAAGTCAGAAATGCTGACTGGCTTCTTTTTGTAAACTTTTAATTTTGAAATAATTATAGATTCCCAGGAAGTTGCATAACTGTAGTACAAAATGAAAGCCAGGAAATTGCCATTGGTATAATCCACAAACCTTATTCAGCGTTCACCGGTTTCACATGCACTCATTTGTGTGTGTGTGTGTGTGTGTGTGTGTGTGAGTGTGTGTCCATGCAATTTTATCACACGTAGCTTGCACCACTTCAAGATGCTTAAGTCTTATTCAGGTGATGGGTACACTAAAAGCCCTGTCTTCCCCACTATACAATTCATCCATATAACACAAAGCCACTTGTACCCCCTGAATCTATTGAAATAAAAAAAATTTTATAAACATTAAAAAAAAAGATGCTTAACTCTATCATCATCACCAGACTCTCTCAGGACATCCCTTTATAGCCACACCTACTCCCCTCTCCCTAACTCCCTGGCCACACTAAACTGTTCTCCATCTCTAGAATTATGTTATTCGATGAATATTATATTAACATATGTATCCTTTTGAGACTGGCTTTTTTCACTCAGCATAATTCCCCGGAGATCTGTCCATGTTGTTGCACGTACCAATAGTTCTTTTTCACTGCCGAGTAGTATTCCATGGTATGAGTGCACCAGAGTTTGTCTAACCATTCACCTGCTGAAGGACATTTGGATGGTTCCAGTCTTTGGCTATTACAAATAAAGCTGCTATGAACATTCTTGTAGAAGTTTCTGTGCGAAAATAAGTTTTCACTTCTCTGGGATAAATGCCCAAGAATGCAAGTGCTGGGTCATATGGTAAGTCTTGTTTTAGTTTTAAAAGGAACTGCCAAAGTTTTCCAGAGTGACTGTGTCATTTTACATTCCCACCATCAACCTACAAGTGATACAGTTTATTTGCATCTCCAGCATTTGGTGTTGTCACTATTTTTTATTTTTGCCATTCTGATAGGTGCATGGTGATATCCCATTGTGGTTTTAATTTGCATTTCTCTCATGACTAGTGACATTGAGCATCTTTTCACATGCTTATTTGCCATCTGTATATCCTCCTCAGTGAAATATCTGTTCACGTCTTTTGCCAATTTTCTAATTGGATTGTTGAGTTTTTTGTTTTTTTTTTTTTTGAGACAATCTCACTTTGTTGCCCTGGCTAGAGTGAGTGCCGTGGCGTCAGCCTAGCTCACAGCAACCTCAGACTCCTGTGCTCAAGCAATCCTACTGCCTCAGCCTCCCGAGTAGCTGGGACTACAGGCATGTGTCACCATGCCCAGCTAATTTTTTCTATATATTTTTAGCTGTCCAATTAATTTCTTTCTATTTTTGGTAGAGACGGGGTCTCGCTCTTGCTCAGGCTGGTCTCAAACTCCTGAGCTGAAAGGATCCACCCGCCTTGGCCTCCCAGAGTGCTAGGATTACAGGCGTGAGCCACCGCGCTGGGCCGGATTGTTGAGTTTTGAGAGTTCTTTATATATTATAGATACTAGTCCTTTGTCAGATATGTGATTTGTAAATTTCCCAGTCTTTGTCTTTTCTTTTCATTCTTTTAACAGGGCCTTTGGTGGAGCAAAGTTTTTAATTTTGATGTGGTTTAATCTTAAAGTTTAAAAATTAAGGGCCAGGCATGGTGGGTCATGCCTGTAATCACAGCAATTTGGGAGGTCAAGGTAGGAGGATTGCTTGAGGCTAGGAGTTGGTGACCAGCCTGGGCAACACAGTGAGACACTGTCTCTACAAAAAAAAATTTTTTTTAAAGTAGCTGGGCATGGGGGTACATACCTGTAATCCTAGCTATTCAGGAGGCTGAGGCGGGAGGGTTGCTTAAGCCTAGAAATTGAGGCTACAGTGAGCTTTGATCATGCCACTGCACTGTAGCCTGCGTAACAGAGCAAGATCCTGTCTCTAAAAAAATAAAGAAATAAAGAAAAAAATTTTAAAAGAAAAATAATAACAGTGATCTCCTGGCCTGCCCTGTCACCCGTGCTGAGCAAGGGCATGTACACATTTCATCCACCCATCCATTTATTCAGTCAGTGTTTATTGAGCATCTACTATGTTCCAGGTTCAGTACCAGGTGCCAGTGATCTGCAAATGAATAAAATACAGTTGCCTTCAAGTGTTCATAGCCTAATGGTGACAAGGACATGTGACCACATGCCTTTCATTGGAGTGTGGTAAGGGATGTCAAGCAGGCTGTGGGAGCCCACGACAGAGCACTTGATCTAGCTGGGGGAGGTGGGGAAGGC
Organism: Avahi laniger; assembly: GCA_963575035.1. Lineage (NCBI taxonomy): Eukaryota > Metazoa > Chordata > Mammalia > Primates > Indriidae > Avahi > Avahi laniger. The sequence continues at coordinate 14,947 of CAUYSK010125778.1, forward strand.
TGCCCCTTGCTTGTCAGTTACGAACCAGTTGAAATCCTAGTATTATTCTAGCTATGTACAGGTCACAGTGTATTCTATAAAAACATTTCCATGCATTCTTTTCATAATAATTACCACTGGTGCATTTTCTAGAAGATTCTTTCACCACATCGCCAAAATGGCTAATACCCAAAGTGAGATTAATAGGGGATTCACGTCTAGAAATGATTATTTTTCAAAAATACAACGACATCCGTTAGTTCAATAGGCGGGCTTTGCTGTGAAGTGCAGGCATCAAGGAAAGGTGTAGATAGGTCTTGCTGCGAAACAGTCCTTGGTCCTAACATAGCGACATTCATCTGAGAAGCTTAAAGGACTTGCCTCACATGATGAGTTGCCTCATTTTTGCCCTGACTCTTTGAGGAAGGCAAGATGAGATTTATTATGCCGTGGCCTATATTCCGAGTATGATGCTCCTTACCTAGGTGACTAGAAAAGTACATCTAGCGAAACACATCGGGGGAATCCAGAGATCCCTAAGTAAGAAAAGAGGATTGAACCTTTGGTTTAGGCCACGGTTCTCTAAGAATTTTTTAAAGTGTGAGGCCTGATCTTGTGTATATACGACTGATTAAATTATCATTACAATAAATGCTTGAGCCTCAAAACCTGAGAATGCTTTTCATTCCCGTGTCTAATCAGGACCTTGTCCTGTTGATTCTCCCTGGGAGATGTCCCCCTTAGCTTCTCCCTTCCTTACTATTCCTATTGAGGTTTGGTTTGGGGACACTTGACATCCAGCCGCCCAGCCTCGGCGTCTCTCTGCCCCAACTCACCCTTACACAACCCTGATGGATTAATACCCCAAAGGCAACGTTTCCTCCTATCACTCCCTGCTGTTTACAAAACAAAGTCCAAACACCTCACTCTCCATGATCAGCTTCAAACTCCCTTTCCAACCTAGCTTTTTTTTTTTTTTCCTTGAGAAAGAGTCTGGCTCTGTTGCCCGGGCTAGAGTGCCATGGCATCATCCTAGCTCACAGCAACCTCAAACTCCTGGGCTCAAGCGATCCTTCTGCCTCAGCCTCCCGAGTAGCTGGGACTACAGGCATGGGCCACCATGCCCAGCTAATTTTTTCTGTATATTTTTAGTGTTCAGCTAATTTCTTTCTATTTTTAGTAGAGACGGGGTCTCACTCTTGCTCAGGCTGGTCTTGAACTCCTGAGCTCAAGCGATTCTCCCGCCTCGGCCTCCCAGAGTGCTAGGATTACAGGCGTGAGGCACCGCGCCCAGCCCCAATCTAACTTTTTATCTCTTGCGATTTTCCTAAACACCCATTTCCATAGATCATCAGCTCCATGAGGCCCAGGACTGGTGTCTTTGCACCACTGCATTCCCAGCTGTTAGGACAAATGCTTTGTGGGTTTTGCTGAGTGATTGAGTGAACCATCCCCTCCAACCATTGTTCCCAAACTCACTGTTTACAAAAGCTCTTTGGCATTCCTACTCCCCCAAGTTTCTGCACACTAGGTGTCTCCTCATCCCTGCAGCCACCCCCGCCAGAAATAATCTTTCCCCCGCTCTGATTATCTGAATCCTGTCCATGTTTCCAGGTTTGACCCAAACTCCAACTTTGAGCCCACCATGGTATCTTCCTCCTTAGAACAGCTACTGCACTTTTGGTACCATTCATTCATTCACCCCACATTTATGAAGGTGAATAGGATGCAGGCCCCACTGTGGAGGAGCTCACAGTCTATATGCATGTGCCACATATTGCCTCATGTTGTGTTAATGATTGTTTTCGGTGTATGTCTCGTCTCCCCAATTCCGTGACGGCAGAGGCCATGTTTTAAACTTGTCTTTCCCCCAACTCTTACTAAGCATGGTGTTCAATAAACATTTCTTGAATGATTAAAATAATACTTTGATTTAATTTGATACATTTCTCCTCCAAGATTTTCTTCTCCCACCTAGATAAAATAACCTTTCTTTTCTTTTTCTCTCTTTCTTCCTTCTTTCCCTCCCTTCCTTCCTTTCTTTCTATTTTTTTTTCTTCCTTTCTTTTTTTTTTTTGACAGAGTCCTGCTCTGTTGCCCAGGCTAGAGTGCCGTGGCGTCATCATAGCTCACTGCAACCTCAAACTCCTGGGCTCAAATGATCCTCCTGCCTCAGCCTCTTGAGTAGTTGGGACTATAGGCGCAGGCCATGACACCTGGCTAGTTTTTCTATTTTTAGTAGAGATGGGGTCTTGCTCTTGCTCAGGCTGGTCTTGAACTGAACTCAAGCAATCCTCCTGCCTCAGCCTTCCAGAGTGCTAGGATGCTAGGATTACAGGCATGAGCCACCATGCCCAGCCAAAATAATTTCTTATCCCCCATATGTGAAACTTAGGGGGCAGCTCTCATCATCTTTATTTTATAAGTGAGGAAACTGAGGCACAGAATGGTGAAGTAACTTGTTCTAGACTGCAAGTGAATGGTTACTTCATCTAAAATACAGGCCAAACAGCTTTGGAACCAAAGACGGCTATATGTCCTTGGTATCAGGATTTAGGTATCTCTCTTAGAAGCTGACATACAAATTGTGCCTTAGTATATGCACATGCAGACTTTATCAAAATCATGAAGACGAACACGCATGTGTTTGAAGTCAGAATTTGGTTCATGCAGAATGATTAATATTTCTTCTTATATTCAAGACCAAGTTGTATGAAAGGTAACATATGATAGGTTCAAAAACATTCAGAGAGGAAAGAGTGGGTGGCAGTTGGTGAGCTGCAACATTTTTCCTTTCACAGAACAATTCTTGTAGAAGAAACAGCATTGCCGACTTTTTCTATTTTCAGCAGAAAGTAACACTTAACTAATCTAATTATTATTCAAGCGAAGGTGCATAGCCACAAACCTTCGTTTAATCTGCAAGTCTTGCCAAACAACAAACTAACATACAGCAGGGGATGCAAACAGGTGGTCTGCTGGCAAAACTGAATTCACATAAAGGATTTAAAGATTTTTCAGCTTAATTCTGAATACATATGAAAGCATATTTATAACCTTTCTATAAGGCAAGTCAAATATAGGAAAAACAAACGCCCATGTACCCATCAACCCAGCCTGAAAAACAGAACAGTGCCAGTAACCCTGAAGCCTTCTAGACACACACAGTGCATTGAAATAGTCCACATTAGCTGCCAACAGTTAAAAACTGGGACATTTCACACACAAAAAAATCTGGATTTCAGGCCTCTCTTGAAAAACCTGCTTCAAATTGGGCCTGCATTCCCACAGGGAAATAACGGGCTGGCCCTGCGTGGGGCACCCCTCCAGGTCACCCCATCCCACCCGTCTGCTCCCTGGCCGCCTTTCTCCAGCCACGTGACCTGTCTGGCCCTGGAAGTGTCTGAGTTTGTAACCCCTGGCATATGTGTTTCCTTTCTGGATTGGCTCCCTCTCCCTTAATGCTGTTCAAACTCTCCATTCCTCCAGTTCCCTGCCTCTGCTTTAGGGCATCTCCCTTCTTGGTGAAGCAGGACCTTTAAGAAGCACTAGGCTCCACGGAGATGGACAGATGAGAAGAAACCATCTCTGCCCTCAGTGGACACGTACCCGTGGAGGAAGCTGACCTGTGTCTGACTGCATATCATATAAGACAGGCAGCGACAGAAACGGGGGATTCCAGGAGCACAGAGCAGGAGGAAACTGTATTAGCCAGGGTTCTCCAGAGAAACAGAACCAATAGCATGTGTGTGTGGAGATAGCGAGATAGACAGCTGTATTTAAGGAATCAGCTCATGTGATAGTGGAACTGGCAAGTCCAAAATCTTTAGCACAGGGTGACTGGCTGGAAACCCAGGGAACAGTTGATGTTGCAGTCTTGAGCCCCAAGAGAGTCTGGAGGCAGAGTTCTTTCTCCCTTGGGGACTGTAGTCTTTTTCTCTTAAGGCTGTCAACTGATTGGACGAGGCCCACCCACAGTATGGAGGATAATCTACTTTACTCAAAAGTCTACTGATTTAAATGTTAGTGTCATCTAAAAAAATACCTTCACAGTGACATCTGGACTGATGTTTGACCAAATATCTGGGAACTGTGGCCGAGTCAAGTTGACACACGACAGTGAACCATTATAGGCTGGATGAGTGCGTGTGTGTGAAGGTTCAGGTAGGAATCTGAAGGTGGGTGCGCAGGGGAGGAACATTTTGCAGGGAAGGGACCTAGTGAGCAAACGCACAGAGGTGGGGAAGTGCCGAGTGTGTTCAGAGAAGAGTGAGCTGTCCAGTGGAGAGCAGAAAGTGCAAGGCTGGTGGGGGTGTCGTGGTAGGGGGCAAGGTGGACAAGAGGGGTGGGGAATGGTGGACGACAGGAGAACATGTGACTGGCGAGCTTGGTGGGAGCTGGGTCTGCAATGACCTTGAATGCTATGGGAGGTGTCAGAGATTTTCAAGCAGGTCAGTGGCACAGGACTGTGTTTGATAAGAAAATTCTGGCAGACACGTAAAGGTGAGGTAGAGGAGGGAGACTGAGGCAGGAAGGGCTGTGAGGGGGCTCCTGGGATGATCAAGAACAGGCCTAGGGCAGTGCTCGGCCTACTGGGGGGAATATATCTTTTATTCCCTGTGGGGGGAACAGCTTATAAACATTTACATTGCTTTTAAATTGGCACTCATGCAAAAACAACAACAATAACAACAAAAAGATTGCTCACTACTGATGTAGAGGTAAGTGCAGGCCTGAACTAGAAAGTGAGACAAGGAGACCCACACGAGAGGCGTAACAGGGGAGAGGAAGAAGGGTCTGCTTATGAATAGTGGCTGCGACAGAAGAAAAATGGAGGCAAAAATCACTGAGGTTTTAAGTGTGGGTGTGAGAAATGAAGATGCTATTCTCTGAGATAAAGACCGGAGGAGGAGGTCGTTTGGGGAGATCTGAGGGCTGCCATTTAGGACTTGCTTAGTTTCAGGTGTCTGAGGACACTGGATAACTGTGCGGGTCCTGGCTCCACTCCACACGGGTCTGCCTCCCAGCTTCACCGCTTACTACCCGTGTGAGTGGTAGCTTGTCCCATGCTGCCCATCTGTACAGCCAGGGAAATGGTACCTTACTTCTAGGTGGGCCATGAGGATCAGATGAGCTGATGATCCATGTGAAGTATGTATGTATTTATTTAGAGGTGGGGTCTTGCTCTGTCACCCAGGCTAGAGTGCAGTGGCATGATCATAGCTCACTGCAGCCTTTAAGTTCTGGACTCAAGTGATCTGTCTGGCTAATTTTTAACTTTTTTTTAGAAATGGGGTCTCAGGGCTGGGCACGGTGACTCAAGTCTATAATCCCAGCACTTTGGGAGGCCAAGGCGGGAGTATCGCTTGAGGACAGGAGTTCAAGACCAGCCTGGGCAACATAGCAAGAAGCCCCTGTCTCCATAAAATAAATTAAAAATATTAGCTGGGCGTGTTGCTGCATATCTATAGTTGCAGCTTCTTGGGAAGCTGAGGCAGGAGGATTACTTGAGCCCAGGAGTTTGAGGCTGCAGAGAGATATGATCACACCACTGCACTCCAGCCTGGGTGACAGAGCGAGACCCTGTCTCTAAAAGAAAAAAAAAATAGGGTCTCACTGTCGCCCAGGCTGGTCTCCAGCCTCTTACACCTTGCCCCACATTATGACTTGCCTAGGGCAGACATTTGCACTATTCATCCACCATCCAACATCTACTGGACACCTGTGTGTTCTACCCTGCACAGAGAGGTGTGACAAGCTTCCTTTCCTCTGTGGGCTCACACACAGCTGCAGTACCACACACTGTTACAGTGGAGGTTTGAATAGTGAGGGTTGTGGGAGCCCAGTGCCCAGAGCAACCCACTCTAGGAGATTTGAGATGATGGGGTGATAGACACTTGTGCAGGGGCCTGGAGCTATGGTGTACTAAGCTCTCACTCCTGGCAAAGCATTTTCAATTCATGCACGAGCCCTTGAATCCTAACCACCTTTGGAGGCAGAAACTACTTTTATTCCGACTCTACAGAAAAGCCATCTGAGGCACTGAGATGTTACACAAGTTGCCCCAGTCACACAGCTTGCAAGCAGGGAGCTGAACTGCTGGTTGGAGGATATGCAGTTCCTAGGCTCTGGTCCACTGGGCTGCCTCCAGGGATGGGGGTGGAGAGGTGTGATGATGCAGAAAGCATATTTGCTTCAATATAGGCACTTCAAATGCCTGGGAACGTAAGAAAATGAGCATGCAAAAAAAAAAAATTTCCCTGGTTACAGCCATTTCTAACCCTTTTTAGGTCACTGCAAATAAAATTTGCAAATAACTGCCATGTAGAGAAGATATACAAATGCTGTTAATGGAAAAGTCATTTGGAATGCTGTGAAAGCTGGCTCATTTAGCTGCCTCAAGTGTACACACATCATTCTTTTTCAGAGTGAATGTGTTTGAAGACAAAGCTTCGTATGTTTTCCTGCTTCCTCTCCAATTTGATATTCCAATGATAACATATTGTTTAACAAAATGCCCTGGTGGTCTGAACGGAGTATGGCTGTGAGCAGGGGTTAATTGAAAATAGGAAACTGCTGAATATTTTAATTCTTTTAGGTACTCCCATGGCAGTACCCTGTACATTGGCTCTACTCAAAAGTAAAACAAAGGCCCAGAACCAGGCTAGTCAGTACATCCTATTGTTGCTATGTGCAGTTGGAAGAGCTGTCAGGACTCACAGCTTTTGAATCTCAGACTCATGTTTACCTTGGTCCACATGAAAAAGAAATTGAAGCAAAACTAAGGACATACAGTACCTCACCAATGCTCCATGAGAATCCATGAATCCCAGGGCAGGAAGGGACCCTAATGATCATTAAACCTGGTGGTTCTCAAGGGGACATTGTAGAAATCTGTGTGTTTTTGGTTGTCACGATGACTGGCAAGGGCTGCTGGCATTTAGCTGGCAGGAGCCAGGCATGCTAGATGTTTTACAATGCTGATCAGTCCCATGCAGCAAAAAATTGATCCACTGGATACTCATGGACGCGAAAAACTAGTTCATCATCATCTAAGCCTAAAACTAACACTGTTTTACATGTAAACACAAAGTATCTTTGCCCAGTTTCCATATACACTGAATTTTCCACAAATGCAACTACTGTATCAATTGGAGGAAGAGTGTACTGTTTTGTTTCAAATGTTATTAAGAGTTCACCATTTTGGAAAATGAGGTCTCTAACGGCAACGCTGCTCCTGGAACTTGAGCTGTAAAAACAACGTACCTTTCCAGTTTGCATTTGTGGCTGTACTGGGCAGGTATCCTATCGTCAGTTAGTGTAGCTATGAGGGAGTATTTACATATTAAAATACATTTTTTATTATAATCATTTTGTTTTTCGTATATTATGGTTAGATCATGTTTTTTGAAATTGTGTTTGTAGGTTTGCATTATATTATCTATGATTTGTTATTTCAGTAATGGTTAAAGGGGGCGTTACAAAATACTTGTTATAAAAAAAGGAGTTGGGTCTTTTACAGGGTTATATAGTCTAGCTGACTCCTTTCATAGACGAGGAAATTGGGACCCAAAGCCATTAAACAACTTGCCCCGGGACACGGTGTTAGATTATCTCCCTCTCACGTTAGAATTTCCGTTTCAAAAGGGAGAGAAGTTCTGTGTGTGGTAAATCATGTGATGAGAACCAGCTATTTGAATTCTGGTAGCAGAAGACCCTTGGGGGATGGTGGAAAACCAGGCGTATTATTTACTTCCGTCAGGCCGAGGGGTCAGGAGAGAGGGGGAAAGCGTTTATAAGAACCGTGTGTGTGCCAGGGATTCACTAGTCAAGACATTTTCTTCTATTTGAGGGCCTGGGGCACTGAAGCTGTGACTAGGGTGGCTTGCTTGGGAGGGGGCCGTAAGAAGAGGTTCCTCCGATGGCAGAAACCCGTTTCCCCCCATTCCCCATCCACTGCAGCGGTCTGAGTGTCACCCTGAGCCGAGGCCGGTAACCCCGACGCAACCCCTCAGGCAGGCCCAGGTTACATCCGGCCACAAACAGCCCAGACTCCCTCAGAGCGAGGAGAGCCGTTCGCACCACCTGGGTTCCGGGAAGAGCCGGTGGTTACCGGCCCCGAGCCGCTGGGCACCCGGCGGGAGGAAACTGGGGGCTAAAAGTAGTCCGCGTACCGGCGGAGAGCCGGAGTCCCCTAGCGACCGGCTCAAGATCAGCGCAAGATTGTCTCATTGTTCCCTCACCGCGGGGGGCGGGGGCGGGGGCGGGGGCGCGCGCGCTCACGTGGGGGGGTGGAGCGGGAGGGGCCATTGTGTTTCTAGGCGGCGCCCTCGCTGCCTAGGCAACCGCGCTGGAAAGCGTCCGCCCCCCCGGCGCACACCGCCAGTCCCCCTCCACTTACCCCTCAGCTCCCACCACGGTCACCGTCCTGCCCTCCTCCCTCCGTCCCCCCTTCCCTCCTCCACTTCCCTCCCTTTCCTCCTCCTCTTCCTCTCCCCTTCCCCATTCCGATCACCATTCAAGCCACCCTTTCCTGCTCCACAAAATGGCCACCGCGCTCGCCACCTGCGATCACGTGACTTACCGCCCTCCCAGTTTAGGGCCTCTTTCTGCCTAGCTCTGATTTAGGGGAGGCTACACGCGGAAGGGCGAGGGCTGATTAGACCGGAGAAATCCCACCATCTCTCCTAAGCCCGGAAACTGGGAGAGAAAGAGGGAGAGGAAGAGCGCTAGAGAGACAGGGAAGAGCGAAAACCTGATGCATAGTGGAGGAAAGGGGAGTGAAGAGGACTACGTTAAATTTTAAGGCCTTCTTGCTGGCGGAAAGCGGGAGGCCAGTTCTCGCGAGATCTCGAGAACTCCAAGACCGAGGCTAGGGTATTAGCGGAGAGCAGGGGAAGTGAAGTTCAAGCGAACTAGGACAGCATTTGGCGCTCTGGGCTCCAAGGCAGGACGACGAGGGGGCGACAGGACTGACTAGGAAATCCCGCGAGGTTAGGACAGGCAGAGCACGCAGTAACTAGGCAGAAGTCGTAGTGGTGGGGGCAGTGCGGGAGCGAGAGGGAGGGCACACGTCTTACGCGCTGACGTAACAGTCTTTCGAGTGGGTATATTAGAACCGTGGCCGCGCCGTGCGCTCCAGAGCCGCAGTTCTCCCGTGAGAGGGCCTTCGCGGTGAAACAACACACTCAGCAGCGGAAGACTCCGAGTTCTCGGTACTCTTCAGGGATGAGTCATGTGGCGGTGGAAAATGCGCTCGGGCTGGACCAGCAGGTGAGCTGCAAGGAGCCCACTGGGTGGCTGCTGCGTGAATCCCTTCCCTGACCTAACCTGTCTGTGGCGCAGCGCTAAGTGGCATCCTTAGTTTCCATTTCCTGCGTGCCTCGGGTTGGCAAGTGTCAGTGTCCCGGGGCTATGGAGGGACAGAGAGGCGGCAGGAATGTTGGTTGTGGCTGTCGCTCGGGCTCCGGCTCGGCCCGCGGTATTGTCCCCGGGCCGAGCACAATGGCGGCTTTTGTGTGTGCGTGCGCTGGCGGGCGGAGGGGGCAGGGTGTGCGCGCGCTCTCGCGGGGACGCGCACGCGCGAACCCCGACTGACTAGTGACCTGTGGGGGGTGGGGGGGAGTGCGCAGCGCGGCAGTAAGCGAATAGGGACCCTTTTGGCCGGGCTGGGGGGAGCGGCCTTCGGCCGTCTTTGCTGGCGCGGCCCCGATTCCTGTTCCGGCGACACGGCGGCGGTCGGCGTTAGTGTGCCTGGGAGCGGGAGGAAGGACGCGGCTCTGGAATGTGGGAGGGGGCGGCGCGGGGGGTGGCCCTCGCTCGGGCTAATGGCGCCGGCCTCTTTTGTGTGGTGCCGGGCGGCGCTGTGACCCACCACTGGGAGAGGCCGGGCCAGTGGGTCCCCGGCCGGCGAGGGCCTGGGGAGGAGGATGGAATGGACATCTCGTTCCTGGGTTCCTTCCCCAGGCGCTTTTCTCGTCAGCCCAGTTACCTCACGGTCGCCGCAGGCCCAGCGCCGCGGCCGGCGAGGCCGCGTTTCCGGAGTGGAAAGTTTTGTGACGCAGAAGATTCGGGGAGGAGTGGGGGCGGGGAGGGAGGGAGTGATGGGCCGCTGCGTGCGCGGCGGCGCTGGGCCGTGGAGATAGAGGTTGAACGCCGCGGGGAGACAACGAGGATGTTAGGGAGCCGGCGCGGGCCTGCTCCCCTTAATTTCTCCGAGTACTCAGTGCGTGGCGAGTCGGCCGAGGGCCTCGCGTGGTTTTGCTTGGGCGGGGGCGGGGTACTGCGGCTGACGTGAGTGTCTTCACGTTACCGACGCTGGATGGCGGGATCCGCCGGAGGGAAAAATGTGGCTTGGGGCAATAAACAGTTCTGTGGTTGACTTGTTGCTGTCTGTGGAGTAAAAATTGAGGAATAGATCAGAGGCCCCGGGTCTGTTGTCCTTAACCAGAATCCCCTCTTCTAAGGGTTTAGGAGCAGAAGAGAGGAGGACGACATTTGCGATCTGAGGGACGGGGTTATGGGCTTTGGTGGCAGGAAGTCTGCATCCCTCGGCCACAGTGCCACCGGGCTTTAGATAAGCTCCTCGGTGGGATGTTTCCAGCCTTTAAATAAACTTCTGTCTATCGTGATTAGGAGAGAGGAAGTTGGTTTCACGAACCCCAGAATAATCCCGAAACGAAGTTTAGCGACACAAATTAATTGATTATAGATTTTAATGTAGTCATATGTGATGTTTTTAGGGATTTAACGATCTGTCCCATTGGGAGCATTTTTTTCCCCCCGTAATGAACCAATTATATTAAATCCTTCATATTGCTGACACTTCATACGTTGAATGGAGCATAGACAAAATCTGGCTATCCCCAGTTTTAACATTTTCCATATAGATGGTGTGGTTTTTAAGGTTCTAGTCAGCAGTGAACCTAATTTGTAATCGATTTCCCTCAAAGAATTCAGAGTCAGTCTGGATTTAAGAATTTGTAGCAAATTCACAACTGAGAAGATTGCAACACTGTAATCCTAACAATTTACAGAAACATTTACAGTTGCTTCTTAGTTCGTGTTGCTACAGTGTAAAGTTAAAACACAAAGCTCGTGCTGTAACAAGTGCAAAAAGAAAGTTTGTTTTCTTATTGTGCTTTAAAGTATCAGTGTGTTAACTAACTACAGGGAGAAAGCGTGGCAGCGTTTTTTGCCAATCGAAATTCTGGAAATGAGGTACCTAAAGTCTTACCATTCATCTTTTATTTTTGAAGGCATTATGGTATCTGCTTCCAGTTTTCAGTGACTCCATTGATGATGCTTGCAGTTTGGTAGTATCATGTCGAGCTTTTAACACAGGATTTATAAACATGGCATAGCATATCTTTCTGCATACAGGTTGGCAACAGTACTGTGTGAATTGGTCTTTTGTGGCTCTTTGAAAAAAATGAAATATTTCTTTTCGAATGTATAGTTTTCCCCCTACTGCTTGTAAGTAGTTCCTGGTTAGTCATTATGCAATGTTATGAAGATAGCAGGTAACCTTTTCCTAGAACGTGGAGGCTTTGCCCTACCAGTGTAAGGGGATGGGTAGAAATACAAATTAAGGGCAGTAAAATGTCCTACTCTTTAAGAGCATTTGAATGCCAGTTGTGCCATTTATTCAAAGTCGTCTTTGAACTTACAAAAATGGGAGAATATTTAGGTAACTACTTCAGAGTTGTGCTTAACTTAGTGATTATAGTAAGTGGTGGATATGATATATTCCTAATTTTTTTGTTCTTTAAGAGCACTATCCTAATTTAAAATATGCGTGCAATATTTGGGGATGAAGGAACTAAAGAATGGTCTATTCAAAATTTGTCCTGATATTTTTAGGGCGTGCTTTTTAGGCATAAAATAATTCCAAGTAGAAAGTGGGTGGCATTGGAAACATTTACGATCTGCACTAAAATGAACCCCTTATCTATTTGATATTCAAAGATAATTTTAATTTGAGATTCAATGTAACTAAGTTTTAGTTTGGTTAGGGAGCTTGTACTACGGAAAATGTTACAGGAAAATTCATTTTAAATGAATGAATTAAATTTGGACAGAATTTCTGCTGGATAGCACCAGCATCTTGGTGTGCTGCCTTGTGCAGTATATACAGTAATACTAGTTTGCATTTGCTTAGAGCTTTACAGACTTCAAAGCATTCTTAGTTACATTTTCATTAAGAGTTTTCATATCAACCCCGTAAGGTAGGCAGGGCAACTATTTGAACGTAATGCTAGTAAGTGCTAGAGAGCAGGACTAATTTTCTCTTAATATAATATTTCAGCATATGGGCTGTTAACCATCTAACTCTCTCTTCTCCTAGTTTGCTGGCCTAGACCTGAACTCTTCAGATAATCAGAGTGGAGGAACTACAGCTAGCAGTAAGTAAAACATTTCATGGATTTATTGAATATTAGAGCTTAATATCTGTATTTCATTGTATTTATTTAAAATTTAAGAATTTGCCCTCCAATTTTTATTGTGTAAAGAATTATCTAGACCTAGTGTAGAATTATGTATTACTTAGTGATCAATCTAAAGTATTGTGGCCTTTGTAAAAAGGACTGGTTGGTTCTCCTGAGTAAAAGTAGTTAACCATTAAAAACCTTATACAATACATAGCTCTAGAAGAGTTTGTCCGTTGTATTGACATCCATTATAAATCCTGAACCCAGTTCAGAGGTGGTGGGGATGTGTCCATCCCTGTTAAAGTGAATTGAATAGAATTAAACTCCTTTAAGGGAACATGCGCTTTCATCAGATATAGCTACTCCTTTCTCTTTAAGAATATGAGACTTATAATGTAAGAAGATTATACTGAATTTTGGGGTGTTGGTTAGGATTTTAAATGCCATGTCATTCTTTTGAAAAGAAGGTAGATATAAAAGTTTTATTATTTTTAAAGCGGGGTTATTTGGAGACTTATTAGAGGTTAGTATTAGGGGATCTTGGTGGTTTGTTATTTGGCAGTAGACTTCTGCTTCAGCTAGGGTCTCTTCCCATCTATTAAACAAAACAACAGTGGGTACAGACTGTGACGTGTCCTTCTTTTTAGACAAGAAGAACCTCACTGGGCACAAAATTACGTGGTATTTGCTTTAAATTTCACCTTATTTTCCATGCTAAGAATCTTTTACCTTTAGGAATTGATCATCCTAGTAGAGATCTTTTTAATATTTAATTCAACCCACAAGTGAAAAAGAAAGTTAAATTGCAGATTTAATAAAGCACATTGACATTCCTTTATTTGGGTATATATTATTTGCTTTTGCTTCTCATTTGTAGTCTAGGCTGTATTTGTGCCTGCATACAGAACAACTGGCTTTTAAAGTTCTCCTTACGGAGCAATATCCCATTTAAAGTAAAAGTAGATTCATTGCCCCCCCCCCCCGTAAATTTCAAGGTGAGTAGTCAGACTGGAAGGCTGGAGACTTCTTAAAAAATGTTTTCCAGGACCATTATTTTAATAGCAGAAATTTTGGTAAAAGCTTAAATGGAAGGTTTGGGGCATTTAATTAATTTTACATTATTTCTTTTAGAAGGGCGCTATATCCCTCCTCATTTAAGGAATAGAGAAGCTGCTAAAGGTAAGTCCTGACAAGCAACTTCATAGATCTAATTCTTGCTGCATTTTGTAGTTAGTCAAAGCCGAGGGAAAACAAGACAACTTGGGGAAGTCTGTGGAACATTCCACTCTCCTGTGCTTCTATCAGGACTGGTTCAAATATTAGGACTTACTAACTTTGGAAACACTCACCTAATGTTACTCGGTGGAAAATTCTGCATTCCTGTGTCAAACTCGTCTGAGGCCAAGGGCATGGTTTTGTACGGTTTCACTAGTCATATGTTTGTAATCATTCACAGCATGGTTTTAATTTGGAAGAGGTAGATGCCTTACCATGTAAACCAAACTGCATGGTGATAACGGTTATTTCTGTCCTGTAAAGGTGCCAGAGTGAAGATGGGCTTATTGTGGAGTTGAGAGTGATTTTCTGGTTTCATGTCTTTGCCTTGATTGCTTCATTTGAAAGGTTTAGTCCAAAAGGTGTTATAATACCTGGTTCCTTTTCCTATTACATTTGTAATATAGTGATAGATAACTAGTAGATGTTTCATATTATGAGATAACCGTTTGGCTGCTGTATATTCCATAAAATAAGTGATCTAAAATTTGGAAGAACAAAGGGGGAATTTCAGGGAAACTATTTAAAAGCCAAGAGGAGAGGATTGGAAGGGTGGAGAGTCCACTGGGGGAAGCCCATGGTTTGCTGTTATTCCTCATTTCCATATGTAGTCTGCGTTAGTTTCACTATCCCTGGTAATGCACGGATATTAAATCTGTATTATTTCTACCAGATCACTTTATTATGTTCTTTTAGGTGAAGTTATTGCCAATTTTGTCTTTATCGTCATGGATGTTCTTGGTATTCCTTAGAATATACTAGCTGGAATTGACCCTCTTGTATATTTAGTGCTTCCCCTCTGTTGCAGTGACAGGAATCAGAGAGGCAGTATCGTGGAGGTTTTAGAGCTGGGAGAGATTTAGAAATCTAACCTGACTCTTCATTGCTAGCAAAGGCTGTTGGTCACCTGGCTGGCCTAATGGTAGAGGTGGAAGGCAGAAGGAAAGTAACTATCTCTGACTATTTAATAAGGTGCCATTGAAGCTAGGTAAACCCTATCTTTGGGCTAATTTACCCCTTTGTCATCTCTCACCTGAATATTTATAGCTGTACCCAGGAACTTCTCTACACTGAGAATGTGTAAGGATGAGGGTTTTCCTTTTTCCAGATATTCCTGATTCTCATCAAGCACATAGTAGATAAACCACTAAAATAGTACCATTCGACAGTAGTGCGTTTCATGTGTACAAGGCACTTATACTTTTGAAACTGGAAAATACGATATTAAACCAAGTAATCTGACACTGAGAATGTTGTGAATGAAAACCACTTCTAAGAAAAAATGAGACAATGGTAACTGTTTCCTAGTAAACTCATTCACACCTATAAAATGCATGGAAATTACATCATGATGGTCATATAACAATATCATAATCATTGTGTTGCAGGCAAAGCTATTAATCATTTAGAGGTAGTATTCACTCAAGAACATTCTTAGACTGTTAGATTGCTTGATTTAGTATACAGTATTTTCTAGCACAGAGAGGTTTTGTGTGCTGGTGGTATAAACCAGCTTTAAATCTTGGTTCTCTTCTAGTGCCATGATAGGAATACCTTGATATTGACCCTTCGGTGGAGACCTTCAAATTCAGAAAGATTGATAATACCTTAACGTGATTCCTATTTCTAATGACTGCAATAAAATGGGATTTTGTGTGTGTGTGTGTGTGTGTGTGTGTGTGTGTGTGTGTTTTTAATTGAAGGTTTCTACGATAAAGACAGTTCGGGGTGGAGTTCTAGCAAAGATAAAGATGCATACAGCAGTTTTGGGTCTCGCAGTGATTCAAGAGGGAAGTCTAGTTTCTTCAGTGATCGTGGAAGTGGATCAAGGGGAAGGTAAGTGATATCTTCTCACCTTATGTGTATGTGTAATAGCAGTTTAGGGATTGGTTTTTAATTTCGTAAGTCTTCATACTGACCACATATTTGGATGTTAAGCATTATGTCTGTTTAGTCATTGTATTTTCTTAGCTGTAAGAGGTCTTTACTAAATTGAACCTGTTACATAGAAATTAGATGAAAATATGAATATGCTCTTTGGCACAATGAGATAAGTTATTTTTCTATTTCTCTAATTTTATATATTCTATTTAAAAGAGTAAGTTCATCTAGGGAATGGCCTAATTTGGTTGGGATTTTTGTGGACTCTGACAATTTTTAAACACCTTATATTTTTGATTACACAAGTGTGATGAACTGACCTCATGCGCCTAATAGCTGTGGTTAGTCCTGTGTCCTGATTTTTCGCAAACAGGCCTAAAACTCTAAATACATCTCAATTCAGGTAAGGATTATTTTCTACCTTTAATCCATATTCTGTCACACAGGTGAATTGTCCCTTAAGTGACATCCTCGTATAACTAGGACAATTGATATCTGGTGTGCTATTTTCTTCTTTTCCGTACCACTAAATATATTTAGATGAGCACTTTAAATGAAGGTGTGAGCTATGTGCTGATTTCAAATAAAAAAACTTGGTTCTTAATTTTGGCGTGTGTGATGCCTGTTTTGGCTTTATAGACATATAACGAAGAATATTGATTTTAGAAAACGAAGTGATATAAATGTTATATATACATTATATATATAATAGTTATATAATATATATATAATAGTTATATAAAAGTTATATATACACTCTGGTTAATTAGAGTCTTAATTGTCAAGAATAAGTCAGAATTGGCCTGTTGACATCCTTGTAGTTAGCCATAATGAATAATTTATCTCCAGATACAGTTCTAGAGTAGCAGTAGGACTCTGATAATAGTTAAATGATATGGTTGTGACTAATTGCTTGTGCTGTGCAGGTTTGATGATCGTGGACGGAGTGACTATGATGGCATTGGCAGCCGTGGTGACAGAAGTGGCTTTGGCAAATTTGAACGTGGTGGAAACAGTCGCTGGTGTGACAAATCGGATGAAGATGATTGGTCAAAACCACTCCCACCAAGTGAACGCTTGGAGCAGTAAGTTTTTGAAATATATGTTAATTGTCATGAGCCTTATTAGCTAGTATAACAATCTTTTGCTTTCAGGGAACTCTTTTCTGGAGGCAACACTGGGATTAACTTTGAGAAATATGATGACATTCCAGTTGAGGCAACAGGCAACAACTGTCCTCCACATATTGAAAGTGTAAGTATTTTTGCTTGACCTTTTAAGACAGAGGGAAGTATAAATGTTTTCATGGCACATCAGAATGAGATGGGCTTCCTAAGGCATATATAGACCAAATACCTCATAGGTTTATATAAGGGAGAGGTCGAGTTCAATGTCACCATTATCAGTAATTCACTACCAGAAATAGAAAATGGTTCCAACATAGGAAGAACTCAAAATCTTCTCCAATGTAGATTAAGCCTGGGGTTGGTTTCTCTCAAAATGTAACGTGATAATTTTACTTAAAGCAGCTGTAACTAAGTTACAAATCAGCTGTTAGTTGGTTGTTTCCATTATTATATTCATGTAAAACAGAAATGGCTCCAGGTAGCATTTCTAGCATTTCTAACCCCATTGAATTTCCTAACAGTTCAGTGATGTCGAGATGGGAGAAATTATCATGGGAAACATTGAGCTTACTCGTTATACTCGCCCAACTCCAGTGCAAAAGCATGCTATTCCTATTATCAAAGAGAAAAGAGACTTGATGGCTTGTGCCCAAACAGGTAAGCTCACTCGATGAGAGTGAAACACTGTCATCTTTTTCCTGTAAAGGACCAGATAATAAAATATTTTTGATTTTTGTGGGCCATATGGCCTTTGCTGTTGTGGTGTAAAAGAAGCCATAGATGATACATAAATTACTGGGCATGGCTGTATTTGATAAGAGCTTTATTTATAAAAATAAGCAAGTCGGGCCTCAGTTTGCTGACTCCTGTCATAGATGGATCAAAGAATTTAAAGTAAAATAACTAATAATAATAATTACTAAAATTACTAAATCACTAGTAATAGGGCAGTTACAAAACACTGTCATCTACTAGTATCTGTTCAAAAGTAATAAGCAGGCTTTTTTTGTGTGTTTTTGTTTTTTAAATGAGCAATGGGGTCTCCCTGTGTTACCCAGGCTGGAGTGCAGTGGCTATTCACAGGCGCAATTAAAGTGCACTGTAGCCGCCTTGAACTCCTGGGAGTAGCTGGGACTATAGGTGTGCACCACTGTGCCTGGCTGCTAGTGGGGTTTGGGTTTTTTGTTTTTGTTTTTTTTTTGTTTTTTTTTTTGGTAATTGAATGTTCTTTCTCTTCACAGGGTCTGGAAAAACTGCAGCATTTCTCTTGCCCATCTTGAGTCAGATTTATTCAGATGGTCCAGGCGAGGCTTTGAGGGCCATGAAGGTAAATATTTCTTTATTAATATGGGAAATTATTATAGAACTTTGTAGATGGCTATTGAGAGCTTTCAAAATGACCCTAAGACTTCAGTCTACCTAATGAAAAACCATTTAAGTGTAATCTATAAGCTATAAAAGGAATTATGTTGTGACAAACTTTTTAAAAAGGATGGTAGAGTTAACTCATTTCTATTTCTTAGGAAAATGGAAGGTATGGGCGCCGCAAACAATACCCAATCTCCTTGGTATTAGCACCAACTCGAGAATTGGCAGTACAGATCTATGAGGAAGCCAGAAAAGTAAGTATGCATTTGCGTGATTACTAGCTTTGTCATTGATTCTAATGGTTTGTTTTATAACCATGTAAAAATCTTGACCTTGAAGTTAATAAAATTTCTTTGCTTACAGTTTTCATACCGATCTAGAGTTCGTCCTTGTGTGGTTTATGGTGGTGCTGATATTGGTCAGCAGATTCGAGACTTAGAACGTGGATGCCACTTGCTAGTAGCCACTCCAGGACGTCTAGTGGATATGATGGAAAGAGGAAAGATTGGATTAGACTTTTGCAAGTATGTTAATTTTTAAATGTATGGGATGCAACGTTAATTTTTAAAAATCACTGGCCATTAGTCTTCTAACTTTTATAAAAAGTTCATTATAATTTCAATGTTGAAAAATTAACATTTTAGTAGAGGCTGAGAATGACCAGATTATGGGACGGTCAAGTCATAAGAGCTAATTTGGTTATATGATCTTGGACGACTTATATGGTGGCAAGAATCTTGTGCTGTGTCTGTATCAAATCATGCAGTGTGAAGAATTTAACTACCTTAATAAATAATTATAGATACAGCTATACTAAAACCATCTTTTGTTTTCTTCTCAAATTCTAAACTCTTTTTTTTTTTCATGATAGATACTTGGTGTTAGATGAAGCTGATCGGATGTTGGATATGGGGTTTGAACCTCAGATACGTAGAATAGTTGAACAAGATACTATGCCTCCAAAGGGTGTCCGCCACACTATGATGTTTAGTGCTACTTTTCCTAAGGAAATACAGGTACTGTTTGATGTTGCAATTTTTTTTTTTTTTTGGTGGTTCCAATGGCTAGAAAGATGTGGCAAATGTTAGTTAGAAATTTGTTTATCTCAGTAGGTAACAAAAAATTTTCTTTCAGATGCTTGCTCGTGATTTCTTGGATGAATATATCTTTTTGGCTGTAGGAAGAGTTGGCTCTACCTCTGAGAACATCACACAGAAAGTAGTTTGGGTGGAAGAACCAGACAAAAGGTCATTTCTACTTGACCTCCTAAATGCAACAGGTAAAATTATGAATAATATTAGCATTGCTCTGGTAATAAGAATCCATTTGGGCTGGGCACAGCCCAGCTACTTAGGAGGCAGGAGGCTCGCTTGAGCCCGGGAGTTTGAGGCTATAGTGTGCCATCGTGCTTGTGAATAGCCACTCTGAGACCTGTCTGTTAGAAAAAGAAATCCATTTGGGTCACCTTTATTACTTTTTCCCCCATTCAAAACATTGCTAAAAGTCTATTTTAAAAAATGTACATATTTTTTAATTGACACAATTCTTAAAATGTATTTTTAAATTGGCACATTTATGGGATAACTGATATTAATATTTTGATACATGTATACAATGTATAATGATCAAATCAGGGTAATTAGCATATCTATCACCTCAAACCGTTATCGTTTTCGTGTTAACATTCAAAATCCTCTCCTTGATATTTGAAAAATACAATAAACTACTGTTTATAAGTCACCCTACAGTGCTATAGAACACTAGAACTTTCTGTATCTAAAACAGTCTATTTTAATTGCTTCTATTTGAATGTTTATTGAGTACAAAGAGAACTAAGCCATATTATTGACAAAAATTGTAATTTTTCAAATTCAGGCAAGGATTCACTGACCTTAGTGTTTGTGGAGACCAAAAAGGGTGCAGATTCTCTGGAGGATTTCTTATACCATGAAGGATATGCTTGTACCAGTATCCATGGAGACCGGTCTCAGAGAGATAGGGAAGAGGCCCTTCACCAGTTCCGCTCAGGAAAAAGCCCAATTCTAGTGGCTACAGCAGTATGTATAATAATACCTTATTTTCATTCAAGTTCAGCATGTTCATGTATTTGCTTTAGTGGGCCATATATAACCAAAGTTAATTTTCAGGTAGCAGCAAGAGGACTGGACATTTCAAATGTGAAACATGTTATCAATTTTGATTTGCCAAGTGATATTGAAGAATACGTACATCGCATTGGCCGTACAGGACGTGTAGGAAACCTTGGTAAGTGTTTAGCTACTTGATGGTCTGATTGTTTTTCGTTGTGATACATGTAGCAAAGAACTTGACAGCATCTTAAGTATTAAGAGTCCCTATTTCCAAGGAATGTGTTTAAAATATATTTTAACAATAAAAGCAATTTTTTTTTTCACTTTTTAAACAAGAAAAATTAGGTTTTTGCTCAAAGCGGTTCGAGTTGGTTAAATATCAGATTATAATCTTTTTTAAAAAATATTTTTAATCTATGTAGGAAAGTAAGAATATTAAGCTACTTCATTTATGTGCTACCTTCGTTTATGTGCTTTTTTGAACTCTTTTAGGCCTAGCCACCTCATTCTTTAATGAGAGAAACATAAATATTACTAAGGATTTGTTGGATCTTCTTGTTGAAGCTAAACAAGAAGTGCCATCTTGGTTAGAAAACATGGCTTATGAACACCACTATAAGGGTAGTAGTCGTGGACGTTCTAAGAGGTAAGATACAGCTGATATATGATGAGGGGATGTGGATGGGTAGGTGGATATTTACTTATGCTTCCTAGCATTTACTCTGGGCAAGTAATATCCAGGTTTAATTTTTTCCAGTATTTAAAAAGCTTAATTTTCTTAGGCTGTCTAGATTCTTTGGGTAGGGATTTGCCCTGATGAGGTGGTTCATACCTGTAATCCCAGCACCGTGGGGGGGCTGAGGTGGGAAGATCGCTTAAGGCCAGAAATTCAAGACCAGCCTTGAATAGTGAGACCCTGTCTCTACAGAAAATTAAAAAATTAGCCAGGCATGGTGGCATACATCTTGTAGTCCTAGCTACTTGGGAGGCTGAGGTGGGAGGATCGTTTGAGCACAGGGGTTTGAGGTTACAGTGAGCTATGATGATTGCACCACTGAGCAACAGAGTGAGATCCTGTCCCTTTTAAAAACAAAACAAATGTTTAGAAAGGGTGATACTAAGTTCATGTCAGCCCTTCACTGTTAAGGCCTTTGAAACCACTATTACGGGTTGTATGGGGAATTATTTGAATGGAAAAATCAGAAATTTGTCATTGAGAAGGTTTAACAGGAATTGGGTTGGTTAGTGGAATTTCATCTTCATGTGAACCAACTTACATTTTGTCCTTGTAGTAGTAGATTTAGTGGAGGATTTGGTGCCAGAGACTATCGACAAAGTAGTGGTTCCAGCAGTTCCAGCTTCAGCAGCAGCCGCGCAAGCAGTGGCCGCAGTGGTGGAGGCGGCCATGGCAGCAGCAGAGGATTTGGTGGAGGTAGTGTTAATTTTTAACTTCATTATCTTTGGGAAAGGCTTTTTTCCTTTTAGTCATCTTTTTCAAAGGGTAATTAAAATCAGTGGGGAAGTTCAGTGCTGGTAACTTACATCGAAATACTTGAAGGGGAAGGATTGTATTTAACAATGGATGACTTCATTAATTTTTTTTTTTAAATCTCTCATTAGGTGGCTATGGAGGCTTTTACAACAGTGATGGATATGGAGGAAATTACAACTCCCAGGGGGTTGACTGGTGGGGTAACTGAGCCTGCTTTGCAGTAGGTCACCCTGCCAAACAAGCTAATATGGAAACCACATGTAACTTAGCCAGACTATACCTTGTGTAGCTTCAAGAACTCGCAGTACATTACCAGCTGTGATTCTCCACTGAAATTTTTTTTTTAAGGGAGCTCAAGGTCACAAGAAGAGATGAAAGGAACAATCAGCAGCCCTGTTCGGAAGGTGGTTTGAAGACTTCATTGCTGTAGTTTGGATTAACTCCCCTCCCGCCTACCCCAATTCCCAAACTGCATTTATAATTTTGTGACTGAGGATCATTTGTTTGTTAATGTACTGTGCCTTTAACTTTAGACAACTTTTTATTTTGATGTCCTGTTGGCTCAGTAATGCTCAAGGTATCAATTGTTTTGACAAAATAAATTTACTGAACTTGGGCTAAAATCAAACCTTGGCACACAGGTGTGATACAACTTAACAGGAATCATCGATTCATCCATAAATATTATAAGGAAAAAACTTATGCGGTAGCCTGCATTAGGGCTTTTTGATACTTGCAGATTGGGGGAAAACAAACAACAAATGTCTTGAAGCATATTAATGGAATTAGTTTCTAATGTGGCAAACTGTATTAAGTTAAAGTTCTGATTTGCTCACTCTATCCTGGATAGGTACTTAGAACCTGATAGTCTTTAAACAAGCCATTCCAGTCATGATGAGGTGATGTATGAATACATGCATACATTCAAAGCACTGTTTTCAAAGTTAATGCAAGTAAATACAGCAATTCCTCTTTCAATGTTTAGGCAGATCATTAATTATGAGCTAGCCAAATGTGGGCATACTATTACAGGGAAAGTTTAAAGGTCTGATAACTTGAAATAGGTTTTTAGGAGAATTCATCTACTTAGACTTTTTAAATGCCTGCCATAAATGAAATTGAAATGGTAGAATGGCTGACCACAGCAATGACCAGCCCTCATTAGGGCACTGGATGATTTTTGGTCTAATAACGCATGCTAGTGTTGATGTTTTTTGGTCAAGAGGGTATGAACAGGAAGAATTATGCAGCAGGCTTTATTTTAAATGCCGATTCACATTACTCTGTTCAAGCTGCGTTGAGATGTTAAACTGGCTTACTATAGGCTTTGTAAAAATGGCTCCAGAAGAGTAACAAACTGAAATCTTTGAGATCACACAGGTTGGAAATATGTACATAACTGCACAAGGTGTCAGTTCTGCTCTACAGTGCAGTTTTAGTCAGTTTTAGTTGCATAGGTTTCCATTGTATTTATAGTCTGTTTATGCTAAATCTGGCCAAAGATGAGCATTGTCCACCACTAAAATGCCTCTGCCACTTTGAATTCTGTGCTAATTTTGTGGCCAGAATGCGGTGATCAAAACGCTCAATCTTTTTACAGTGGCATAGGAAGACGGCAAAAATTTCCTAAAGTGCAATAGATTTTCAAGTGTATTGTGCCTTGTTCTAAAACTTTTATTAAGTAGGTGCACTTGACAGTATTGAGGTCATTTGTTATGGTGCTATTTCAATTAGTCTAGGTTTAGGCCCTTGTACATTTTGCCCATAACTTTTTACAAAGTACTTCTTTTATTGCACATTCAGAGAATTTTATATATATGTCTTGTGTGCGTGTCCTTAAACTTCCAATCTTATTTTGTCTCTTGGAGATTGTTGAACGCAGCTTGTCTAGGAAGGGGATGGGACTAGATTCTAAAATTTATTTGGGACCATGGGAATGATAGTTGGGAAGAAAACTATTTGCACACGACAGATTTCTAGATACTTTTTGCTGCTAGTTTTATGTAATATTTATTGAACATTTTGACAAATATTTATTTTTGTAAGCCTAAAAGTGATTCTTTGAAAGTTTAAAGAAACTTGACCAAAAGACAGTACAAAAACACTGGCACTTGAATGTTGAATGTCACCGTATGCGTGAAATTATATATTTCGGGGTAGTGTGAGCTTTTAATGTTAAGTCATATTAAACTCTTAAGTCAAATTAAGCAGACCCGGCATTGGCAGTGTAGCCATAACTTTCTGATGTTAGTAAAAACAAAATTGGCGACTTGAAATTAAATTCATGCCAAGGTTTTGATACACTTGTCTTAAGATATTAATGAAACACTTCAAAACACTGATATGAAGTGTCCAGATTCTCAGATGTTTGTTGTGTGAGTTTTGTTTAGTTGTGTGTATTTTTTTTTTTTTCAGTGAATGTCTGGCACATTGCAATCCTCAAACATGTGGTTATCTTTGTTGTATTGGCATAATCAGTGACTTGTACATTCAGCAATAGCATTTGAGCAAGTTTTATCAGCAAGCAATATTTTCAGTTAATAAGGTTTCAAAAAATCATTTAAGAATGGATTTAAACTTGCTGAATGTAAAGATTGAACCTCAAGTCACTGTAGCTTTAGTAATTGCTTATTGTATTAGTTTAGATGCTAGCACTGCATGTGCTGTGCATATTCTGATTTTATTAAAATAAAAAGTTGAACTGCACAGTCTCCTTTGTTGTTGTCAATTGTGGTTTATTTTCAGAGGTGAAAATAAAGTTGTGCTCTTGCCTGAAGAATTGTAAGATGTAATTTTTTTTTTGTTGTGGTCCAATGCTATTGAGATGCCTCTTGGAGACAGGATTACTCTGGTACCATAGTATTTCTAATAAAAGATGGTGTTTGAAATACAGTGAAACAAGATTTTTGTAATAGTTGGAAATCTAAAAGGCTCTCGGTGATGCACAGCATGTGTTACAAGTTTGTTTGTACCTTAAGCAACTTAGCATGGATGAGTCTCTTTGTTCTTTGAAGTATTTAATGAGAAGGATGATTGAACAGTGGGAGAACAAATAGGGTAAAACAAATATATTAGTAATCCAACAAGTGACGGTAAGTATCTACTTACGGATCAAGAATGTATGTGGGTTGTATGTGGGCTGTGCGTGATGGCCTGCACCTGCAGTTGCGGCTACTGGCGAGGCGGAGGTGAGAGGATTGCTTGAGCCCAGGAGTTTCAGTCCAGCCTGGACAACATGCTGAGATCTTGGCCCTCTAAAAATATAGTTGGGGTCTGGGTGATTGGTACCCATTCTTGCCACACATCGTTGCGGGCTACTGATTAACAGGACATGGTACGACAGCCATAACTGTCTAGATGTAACTTCTAAGAGGTTATGTTGAACCACACGAAATAGCTCTCCAGTTTTTTGGGGTCAAAAATGGTCAAATACTGGCAGTTTGGTATGGTTCAACCTAATGAAAGTACAGGTGTTAAGCTTTTTCACTTTGAGTTCTAGGTTTGCAATATGATTAAGAACAATTTTTTGCATTGTAAGAAATACTTGGTTCTGGATAGTTGACCAGTCTCAAAATTGCAAGCCTAAGTTTTTAAGGCAGAATTTTGAAACAGGGATTTTGGAGATGGAAAAGGGGAAGGTAGTTCAGTCTGAATTTAGTCAAAATAAGCATGGAAAGAGGTTGTTGAGTATTGCTAGATCAAAAAAGGTAGTTAGTGGCTGAAGGTGACTGAAATGAGTGAAATTGGATTCTAAGGATAGTTCAAGGTCTTTATGGGAATTATGAGAAGAGTAAACAGCTAAAGACAATCTGTTCTGGAGGAACTGCCTAAGTTTTTAATTGAGATTTAGTCTAGCACAGTTAGGATTACGATAACCCAAGTTTATTGTGTTTTCATACTGCATTAATTTTTGTGGTTTAGTTTTAATTATTTAACATATGCTTGAATGCTTTTGTCACTCTTCCACACTGTTGATGTGTTTCCCAGGTTCTTAATTTCTTGGCTGAATTTCAAGATTTTTTTTTTAATGGCTTTATAGGAGCTATCTTTTTGCATGTTTGAAAATGTCTAATGTCTTCATTCTTAAAAGTCTGTTTGTTTCCCTTTCCCCTATGCTCTAAGTAACCTGCTTGAATGGCTACAGGCTCCTTCTTTGAAGCTCAGTGACTAATATATTTGTGTCAACAATGGCTTCACCCCCTCTCCACTGGAATACAGAAGTTTCATTCACTACAGACACAGGGCTTTTAAAGTTTTAAAGATATCTTTGGCTTCCGTCTTTTTCTGTTATATTTCTATTCTCATCGGACACAATTCTGAGTATATTTAAACCTGCTTTGCTTCATATCTTGTCCTCATTTCAGTTTCTGATCTATTTTTCAGCATGTTTAGTGTCTATATTTTTTCTAATGTAGGTTTCTTCTCTGTAATGACTATTTCCAATTTCTTTTTGTCATCTTTCATCATTGATTTTCTTTGAGTTCTCTCTACATACACTTGACTGGGTTGTCTTTAGGGTAATTCTGAAATAGGACTCTTTTTTTTTTTTTTTTTTAACGAAGAGTACTGTGTATATTGTGGAAGGGTATTTTGTGACCTGAAAAGATGTTTATTAATGGGAGAAAAATGAAAAACACCAACACGGTTTAAGAGCAGGAAAATAGATGTTTCAAAACAAGAGTTAAACGTAGAATTACCTTGACTCAGCAATTTCACTCCTAGGAGAATTCTACCCAGGAGAAATGAAAATATTAAGTATGCAAATATTCATAGCATTATTCATGGTAACCAAAAAGGAGAAACAGATGTCCACCAACCGGTTGGTGCTGGATAGGCCAAATGTATATACATAAAATGGAATACTGTTTGGTAATAAGGAATGAAGTACTGATACTATCTCTGTCCTCTGGGGACCGAACCACATCCCCAATTTCCTTCTCCCTCTTCAAAGGGCCATTAGGTGGGCCTATCAGTACTATAATACGTATCTGTGTTCTAAATTTTCTGTGGTTGTAGATCCAGTTTCAGTCTTGATTTTATTGTATTTAGCATATACAGTCATGATTTATTGGGGTGATTACTGTTTTTCTTGTTACATTGAAGATGACATTTTTTGAGAGAGTAAAATGACTCTTTTCCTGGAAATCTCCATTTTTTACTCCTTTTTCATTCATTCTATTCACAACAGCCCATCTCATCTTACCTAACATCAGTGGATTAGCGTGTTAGTATTTAGAGTAGTTGGTCTCTGAGCCTCTACTCCTGACCTCAGCCACCCATTAGGATCTTTCAGTACAAGGCGAAAGTTGATTTAGGGTTCGTTCCAAACCTGATTTGGGTGTCTGCTTGAGTATTGGGCATTGGGAAATGTAGTGATGAATTCAGATTAGTCTTCACCCTCTTGGAACCTAGTCATTTTTCTTTGTGTTTCTCCAACTTGGTGTTTCAACCGAATCCTATTCATTTCCTGCTTTGGAGTTTGGCTACAACTCTTAGGTTTTATTTAATTCTACAGGGAAGTTGGGTTTTTATCTTCTATTGCGGCTGTACATAAGCTCATCATGACAGGATGGTTCCTGTGATTGTATTCTCTACTAGGGGAGATAAAACAACTAATGATACTTGTTTCAAATGGTACTATCAATAAGGTGGACATAACCATATTCTTTAATGATCGAGCAGTCAAAGGTTTTTTAAAAATGTGTTTAATACTAGAAGACAAGGATATATTTTGGTAATAGCTCTGTTTAAAACCCTAAGAGGAAGTAGTGTCACCTGGCCATATTTGTGCTTTTTTTCTCTGCTTAGATGCTTCCCATGCCTTCCTAGTAGACAAGGTCCATACCTCCTCCAGTAGGAGGGTAAGGCTAAAGTGCTCCTGTTTAAGGCTAAATGTTTATTTGTGCCTTTCTCAGGAACCTAGAGCTTGTGGTTGTCTCCCATCTATTAACGCATCATCTAAATTTCCTGCTCTCCTGGCTCCCTTCCTTTAATATCGCCCATCTCAAAGCCCTCCTGGCCTCATGTTCCTCTCCAGCTTGCTGCTCCATTCTTCTGTACTGCCCCCAGTTTCCGCAAAATCTCAAATTCACTATGTCACTTCCTTGCCTTATTTTTATTCTACTCTAATCAGCTTTTTTCTGGGCCACGCCATTCCCCTGAAGTGGCACTTCACAATCACCTATTTTTTCTTGGTTTTACTAGGCCTTTCAGCAGCACCTGTTGAAACACCAAGTTGGAGAAACGCAAAAGAGCATTGCAGACAGCAGAAAAAAATGTTTGGAAGAGGCACACTGGCTGTTTTCATGTGTCAGTACAGAAGGGGCCACATCACTTCACTCATGCCACTTTGGCACAAAGTTGCTCATGGGGCCACATCTGACCACCAGGGAGGCTGGGAAGTGTAATCTAGCTGGGCACATTCTAATACTGTAAAAGAAGGGGAGGATGTATCTTGGGGGCTAGCAGTCTGCAACGCAGCCAAAAATTAAAGACACCACCTTTATCCAATAAAATTCCCATTATGCAAATGATTTACTTCTGTCGTGTTAACTGGCCTCTTGAGTCAGTCATGTGCTAGAACCCCATTGTTTTTAATTATTGAGGCTTTGTAATATGTTTTAATATCTTTAATATCTAGTCCTCTCTTCAGTGCTCTTAGAGTTTTTCTTATATAAAAAAATTTATAACCAGTTTGTCTAATCCTAAAATTCAGGTTTTTTTGTGATGATGTTAATTTATAAATTAACTTAGGAATAAGGGATATTTACAACGAGTCGTTTAAGTTGTCTTTTTTTTTTTGCCCTTCAGTGATGTTTTAAAACTTTCCTTTTTTTTTTTTTGAGACAGTCTCACTGTGTTGCCCGCGCTAGAGTGCTGTGGCGTCATCCTAGCTCACAGCAACCTCAAACTCCTGGGCTCAAGCGATCCTGCTGTCTCAGCCTTCCGATTAGCTGGGACTACAGGCATGTGCCACCATGCCCGGCTAATTTTTTCTATATATTTTTAGCTGTCCGATTAATTTCTTTCTATTTTTGGTAGAGACGGGGTCTTACTCTTGTTCAGGCTGGTCTCGAACTCCTGACCTTGAGCGATCCACCCGCCTCGGCCTCCCAGAGTGCTAGGATTACAGGCGTGAGCCACCGCGCCTGGCCTAAAACTTTTCTTTATATATATGTCTTCACATTTCATGTGAAGTTTATTCCTAGGTATTTTATTTGTTACTATTTTAAACTGGGTATCTTTCATTATATTTTCTAACTGGTAATTGTATATATTAATTTCTGTGTATTTTATTTTCTGCTACCTTACTGAATTGTCATACTGTTTATAGTAGTTTCTCAGTTACTTTTCTTGGCTTTTCCAGGTTGACAGTTACATCATCTGCAGATAATGATAGTTTTAGCTCCTCTTTCCCAATTTTTAGACCATTAATTTGTTTTATCTAATTCTTTTGTTTAGTATCGCCACTACAATGTTAAATAATAATGGTGAATTCTTGTGTTTCCCCATTAAGCATGATGCTAGAATAATGTTAAACATGTCAAGAGTATCAATCTGTTCATATTTTGAGTTTTTATTAAGAATGGATGTTTTATTAAGAATTGCCAC
Organism: Avahi laniger; assembly: GCA_963575035.1. Classification (NCBI taxonomy): domain Eukaryota; kingdom Metazoa; phylum Chordata; class Mammalia; order Primates; family Indriidae; genus Avahi; species Avahi laniger. The sequence goes on from CAUYSK010125778.1 coordinate 44,201, forward strand.
ATCTTTTCAGCCTTTATGGAGATGACTATGTTTTTTCTTCCCTGGATTTATTAATATACTTAAGTATTTTCCAAACAACGTAGTAGTCACCATTTGAACAAAGAACCAAACAGGTGGTAGATAGCAATGGATGCTTGTACTTTCTCCCTCCTGTTCCCTGCTCTCTCCAGGGTCCTTCCCCATCTCATTAAGTGGCACCATCACTCACCTAGTCACGCAGGTCAAAGCTGAGAAGTCATTCCTTTTTTCTCACCGCTCATATCACTTACCAGCAAATCTCCTAAATTCTACTTCCTAACCTGCCCATTGCATCATCACTACTGCTAAAATCCTGGTCCAAGTTCACTTCTTTTCACATCGGAACTACTGTAACAGCCTCCTTAACTGGTCTCCCTGCCTCCATCATGACTTACAAGGCTCCTGCCAAGATCGGGCGCGATGGCTCACACCTGCAATCCTAGCACTTTGGGAGGCCGAGGCAGGAGGATCCCTTGAGCTCAGGAGTTTGAGACCAGCCTGAGCAAGAGCGAGAGCCTGTCTCTACTAGAAAAAATAGAAAGAAATTAGCTGGACAACTAAAAATATATAGAAAAAATTAGCCGGGCATGGTGGCGCATGCCTGTAGTCCCAGCTACTCGGGAGGCTGATGCAGGAGGATTGCTTGAGCCCAGGAGTCTGAGGCTGCTGTGAGCTAGGCTGACGCCACGGCACTCACTCTAGCCCGGGCAACAAAGTGAGACTCTGTCTCAAAAAAAAAAAAAAAAAAAACATGAAAATGATAAAACAAAATGTCAGCCACACAAAGATTATTCTAGCTAAAGAATCTAGGTATTCTATGCCTCTGAATCCAGAATAAGATAAAGAAATAGGAGATAATATATATCCATCAGCTGCCCAAAATTTAACGGTAGGCACTAATCTATTAAATGACTGTTACTGAATAAAACTGATATACTAGAAAGCAAAGCAAGCTAGCACATCAATTTACAAATGTTTTATGAACACAGCAACACTGTGGTGCCCTTAGGTGATGAGTTCAGGTAAGATAAAAGCCTTCAGAGGCTGGGTGCAGTGACTCATGCCTGTAATCCCAGCACTCTGGGAGGCTGAGATGGGAGGAACGCCTGAGTCCAGGAGTTCGAGACCAGCCTGGGCAACATAGTGAGATCCCATCTTTACCAAAAAATTAACTGGGCATGTTGGCATTTGTAGTCCTAGCTACTCAGGAGGCTGAAGTAGGAGGATTGCTTGAGCCCAAGAGTTCAAGACTACGATGAGCTATGATCGTGCCACTGCACTCTAGCCTAGGCAACAAAGCAAGATCTCGTCTCTTAAAAAAAAAAAAAAATTGATAATAGCTTATATACCTCAACACAGATAAATCTTAAAAGATAATGTTAAGGAGAAAAAACTAACAGAAGAGACCATAGACTATGATCCCATTTATATAAAGTTCACTAACAGGCAAACTTAACAACAAAAAAAAAAAAGAAGAAAAACATGACAATGAAAGATCACAGATCACCACTAAGTAATTTCAAATACTGTTACCATAATGCTAAAATTCCCAACCTGCCATTTCAATTTCCCTAGCAGAGCTGTTTGAATCAGGTGCTCACTTTGTTTCATGAATGAGACAAACATTTCACGAGTTTAAGACTATCTCTGAGCTGAGTGTGGTAATGTGTGCCTGTAGTCCCAGCTACTCACAGGCTCAGACAGGAGGGTAGCTTGAGCCCAGGAAGGAGTTCAAGGCTGCAGTGAGCTAGGATTGTACCAATGCAATCCAGCCTAGGCAACAAAGTGGAACCCCATCTTTATAAAAAATAAAAAAGAATATCTCTGCCCCAAACAGGCTTACAGGAGACTATGTGATAACATTAACAAAAGCCTATGATGAACCTGGTATGGTGTTTAACACTAGAGGGTCAGGGCATAAGCATTTAATAATAAAAATAATAATATGCTACTAATAATACCAGTTTTGAACACTTACTATATGCCAAATACTATTCTAAAGGCTTTATAATAATTTAAATTTAATCCTCACAACAACGCTATTAAGTAGATACTACCACCATCATCTCCAATGGGTACTATTACCATCCTAATAGTAAATAAAGATAATAGGTAAAATTTTCCAATATTTACTACATACCAGGTATGTGGCTAGTGGCTTTACAGTTATTCTAACTTAGTCCTCACAACAACCCTATGGAGTAGGTACTGTTATCATCCCTAATGGATACTATTACAGTAGCCCCTGATTTGTGGTTTTGCTTTCTGTGGTTTCAGTTCCCTGCAGTCAACCGTGGTCTGGAAATATTAAATGGAAAATTCCAGAAATAGACAATTTATAAGTTTTAAAATATATGTCATTCTGAGTAGTGTGATGAAATCTCGTGCAGTCTCATTCTCTCCAGCCTGGGGATGAATCATGCCTTTGTGCAGCTTGTCCACTCTATGTACACTACCTGCCCATTAGTCACTTAGTAGCTGCCTCGGTTATCAGACCGAGTGTTGCGGTATCACAGTGCTTCTGTTCAAGTAACCCTTATTTTTCTTAATAATGGCTCTAAAGCTCAAGAGCAGTGATGCTGGCATATTCTGTTTACTATGAGTTATTGCCGTTAATCTCTTACTGGGCCTAATTTATAAATTACGCTTCATAACAGGTATGTACGTATGGGAAAAAACAACAGAGGCATCTTCTAAGTTTTATACCTTGCTACGGACTGAATGTTTGTGTTACCCAACTCCCAGTTTCTTATGTTAGAACCTAATCGTCAATGTGATGGTATTAAAAGGGGGACCTTTGGAGGTACCTTTATAAAAGAGACCTGAGAGAGATCCCTTGTCCCTATCAGCATGTGAGGACACAAGAAGGCGCCATCTATGAACCAGAAAGCAGGCCCCCACCAGACACTGAATCAGCCAGTGCCTGATCTTGGACTTTTCAGCCTCCAGAACTGTGAGAAATCAATTTCTGCGTTTATAAGCTACCTAGTTTGTAGTATTTTGTTACAGCAGCCCAAACAGACTGAGACATACCCTAACAGGTCAAACTTATGTCTATTAACACTAAGTGTTTTTAGAAACCATTATGATCTCAATCTCTTACAATTTTTTATCATTTTTATAAATTTAACAAGACATTACAATCAATTTTTTAAAAGCAAATTTGAAGTTTTGCAATTCTGTAAGTTTCACTTCTGTTTTCTTTGTTAAGTTCAACCAAAATTAAATGTTCCCTCAACCAGAGCCACTCCACTTCCAAGTACTTTATGTATCAAGCTTCCTTATGAGGTTTCATTTGAAAAAAGAGTGCCTCACTAATAAGAGAAGTTTGAAAGCAATTGGTCTATAAGATAAAATTTAAGATGTTTAGCATAAAATGTAAGGCCCTCCAAAGCCTGGCCCCCACGAACTCTCTCAAGCCTTATTTCCCACTATTTCCTGCCTGGAAATGAACTCTCTAGCAATATCAAACTGCCTATATTCCCTCATAGATACCACACTGCTTCTCATCTTTGTTAATCTGTTCATATTGTAACTTCTCAATGATTATTTCCTGGTTTGGTTTTACTTATTTTTAAAAAATTATATTAGCTTGTAAGAAAAAAATACCATGCTCTAGGGCCAGGTGAGACTGAGTTAAAGTGATTTTCACTACACAGTGAGGAGGGCAGGGTCCATTAAGTCAGGCATAACAGGGCGTAATTGTTCCTTAAGTCCTTCTGAGCCCCTAGGTTGGGCCAGGAGTCAGGCCACAGAAGTTCTCTATCTTACCTCTTCCCTTCGGACACTGCAGACCAGAGTTAGGGACTGGCTGTTACCCGGAGTAATATCTCTTGGATGGCTCATTTGGCTAAGAAAAAGGAAACACATTCTGGACAGTCAAGGAAGAATTATAGCCTATTAACCTTGGGACACCCAAGGAGCACAATATTTTAAGTCAAAACCAAATGTTCTTCCCTTTATCTGCTGAACTATTATCTTTTAGGTCAATGGCTCTCAAATGGGTGGGGTAGGGGGGATTATTTTGTCCCCCAAGGGACACTGGGAAATGTCTGAAAACATTTAAAATTTTTCAAAATTTATTTACTTTTTTTTGTCTCTAAATATTATACTATAAGATGAAAACACTTTTGGTTGTCACAGTTCACAATGGGGTAGGGGGTTGCTACTGGCATCTAGTGGGTAGAATCTAGGGATGCTGCTAAACAATCCATAATGTATACAACGGCCTCCACAACAAAGAATTATCTGGCCCAAAATGTCATACCAAGATTGAGGGAACCCTGCTTTAGGTCTCAACTTGGTATGACATTGCCCAAGAAGGCCTTTCTGAGCACCCCAAATAGGTACCTCTCCTTGGTTTTCCATAGTTCTTAACATTGTACTGTATATAAATCTATGTCTCCTATTAGATCATATGTTCCTTTAGGGTATTTCCAGGGGCTAACATAGTACCTGGCACATAGTAAGTGCTCAATAATGTAGCAGAGACTGCTATCTGCCTATCCCAATATCTAATCTATTTCTCTTAGTAAAAGAAAACCCTGCTCTCAGTTGGGCACATGGTCATCTGGAATAAGGAATATATTTCCCTAGCTGGGCACAGTGGTGCATGCATAGAGCCCCAGCTACTCAGGAGGCTAAGGTGGGAGGATCACTAGAGCCCAAGAGTTTGAGGCTGTAGTACGCTATAATTGCACCTGTGAATAGCCACTGCACGCCAACTTGGGCAACATAGCAACATCACATTTCTAAAAATAAAATTAAAAAAAAAAGACTACAATCCTTTCTTATAGTTATATATGGCCGTAAGATGAAGTTATGGCAAGGGAAAGCAAGATGTGCTACCTGGAAAATGCTAGGAAAAATTCTCAAAAAATACTAAATGTGCCTTCTTTTACAAACACCCCACCCCCACCTTGCAGCTTAGAACATAGATGAAATGACTAGAGCTCCAACTTGGACCACCGGGATGATGGAGCCAAAAGCTGGATTAGCCTAGATGCTGGATGACCACAAACTGACAAACTGGTCTGCCTTCTTTTACTTAACAGCCGTTATTTTGAAATCTTTGTTATTTTGGATCTCTATTATTAGAGAAACCTAATCCAAATTAATAAATGATCTAATATCCAACTTCTACTTTTTCTACCTAATTGCCATATTCTCCAAGAAAAGCACAAACGTTGCTTTATTAATTCGTCTGCTGCTGCTGCTTCTCAGTCTTCACTGGTCTGCTTTGAAATGCAACGTTTCCTCAGCTCTCCATTTTCCTTTCACAGCCTGTTTTGCTCTGTCAATGGTATCCCTTGTTTATTCAATTCCTCTTCTCCTGCTAAGGGGTCTCAGCCACTTATCTCTTCAATTTGGCTTATAAAATAAGCCACAACTCCAAAAGCATTCTTCTTGGGCAGTATTTAGCAAGATTTATAAAGATTGGTTTAATGCCTTCACAAAGGAGAAGTAATCACAAGTTCCCAGACTTGTTCACTGATAACTTCATGGAAAAAAAAATATATGTAATATGTATAAAATTCTTCTAGAATATTTCCGTGTGAGCTAATAGAGCTCAGGTAATCCTAATTTGAATGCTATTAAAGTGCTTATAATTTTTGTGAATAGTCTAGTCTGTCATTCTCTTAACTTGCTTATAATATTCTTGTTATCCTTAAATTTCAGAAAATTTTCAAATGGCTATTTAATTGTTTTTCTGTTAATCTTGTAAGATATTATAAGAATTTTAATTTCTAAACTGACAAAGATTCTTTGCATGGCCAAACTTTAGTCAGGCTCCCGAACCTCCTCCAGGTCCATGAGTGTACTCCTTTATAAAATTCTGTTTTAGCAAAGAAGCCTGCCAAGTCAGTTCAGCAAGAACTCCCTACCCTCAATATCTTATCACCTTTAATATCTGATAAGGATCACCTTCAATATCTGGTAAGATTTCTCATCCTCCACCTTCCTCCACGTGATGTCTGCTCACCCTGGCCTGTCTGCAGCAAGAATCCGATTTGGTCAACTTAGCCAGAATTCCCCTTACTCCTGATGTTTCCTCTTAGTAATTTTCCATCCACCCACCCCCACACTGCTCCTTGGTGATAAACCCCACTTGCCCATACTATATTCAGAGTTAAGCCCAATCTCTTCCCCCGACTGCAAAACCCCATTGCAATAGCGCCATGTCTATCACGGTGGTCCTGAATAAAGACTGCCATACCAAGTATTATTGAATAATTTTTTCTCTAACAAAACTAAATTCCATTTTGGAAATTAAAATTTAATATTCTAAATTTAATAAATTACTAAATATTCTTTCTACTTCCTTAAAACTATCTCCAGTTAAAAAATCTCTTTGCATTATGTTTGCTATTTAATCTTTCTTTGCTCTAGATCTAATTTCTAGTTTTTTCTTTACTTATTAGAAGCTGTAGTGTGTCAGCTTTCACATTCTTATTTGTTCTCTTATACTTACCACTGCTATTACATTTTTCATTCTAACTTATTTGTGCTTAATATTAATAATTGCTATGTCCTTTTCCTGCTCTAAGTACAGATAACAACTATTTGCTGAATTGTACTTGTGATTCCTGACCTTCTGTTTAAGCATTATTCACATTATTCTGCTTTTCTGGCTTTGCTCTTTTGACCTAGCTAACCTGATTTCTATTTCTTTCAGATAATTTTATAGTATTGTAATGAGTTTAATAGTAGAAGCAATTCTGTATACTCTAGTAACTTCCCACAAATTCTCTGATGGAGATGACTAAAATTCCACAATCTGTGAGAAGAGGGCAATGTAAATAGCCTCAAACTTTACTTCTATTTCCTGCTCAAAATATTTGAGGAGCAGAAGCCTCCTATTTTTCTGTAACTGGAATTGACCAGGGAAACAAGAAGTGCTACCCTGACTGAAGATAATTGGAAATTTCTAAGCAAAGGAAAGGTTAACTTTCATAGTTAACAAAATAAAGCAAGCAAAACTGTGAAGGCCTTCCTGATATCGCTATTTTCAACAACTTCTACATATGTTCCTAGGCCATCTGGTGATAGCATCAAACCTTCAAGGCTGTCTAAATATTTATTGTAATACTGAATACGAAAATAAATATTAAAATATTTAATATTTAATATTAAACAAAAATGTTTAATATTTAATAAATATTAAAATATTTATTTTAAACAATTTTCCCAGAATAAAATGTTTAAAGGGAAAAGCAGAGGATGATTGACTTTGGGCTAAAAATTCCTTATTGTAATGAATATGGAATATTTATAACTTGATATTAATGGAATAATTTTGTATATGTTTCTACCTTATCCCCCAATTGGCAGTTTTTGAAAGTAGGGAGTTAGTCTTAAAAAAAGGAAATATAGCCTAGTTTAGACCCACTTCAACTACAGTGGCTCTGTTTTTATGTTTTGTACTGGAATTCTGGGTAAGACTTTCTTTCAGTAAGGGGTTCAAATGTTATTTTGTTTTTAAGTTTTAAAAAACAATTGTACCCTATCAGATAGATTAAAATGACAATACCAAGTGTTGGGAAAGATGTGAGGCAACTAAAACAAATTCATTTATAGTATAGCTTACATGAATAATATAGAAACTCTGGAAAACTAATAAAGTATCTGTTAAAATACATATATGCACACACACATATACATATATATATGTATGTGTATATATATATATCTATCTCCTATTATCTAGCAATTCTACTCATTGGTATATACCCAAAAGAAATGAATGAATGCTTATGTCCACCAAAAGTAATTAATATACATGAATGTTCTTAGCAATTTTATTCATAACAGCCCCAAAACTGGAAAAAACCCAAATGCAAAAATCTGGGATAGACACTAGTAGGCTCTACCTGTGGTTCTGATGTGTAATTCTTGACAAAGCATACAGCCTTACTGGGCATCCATTCAATATACTAGAATGCTAAGTAAGGTCTCTTTGCCTCCTAAAATTCATTAATTAATAATTTCCTCAGTCTTGTTTACCTTAAACATAGTAAGTATATATGCAAAATGATCTCTTCCTGATTGGCACCAAAATTCAACTGTGGCATATCTTTTTTTTTTTTGAGACAGAGTCTCACTCTGTTGCCCTGGCTAGAGTGAATGCCGTGGCATCAGCCTAGCTCACAGCAACCTCAGACTCCTGGGCTCAAGCAGTCCTCCTGCCTCAGCCTCTCAGGTAGCTAGGTCTACAGGCATGCGCCACCATGCCTGGCTAATTTTTTCTATATATTTTTAGTTGTCCAGCTAATTTCTTTGTATTTTTAGTAGAGACGGGGTCTCGCTCTTGTTCAGGCTGGTCTCAAACTCCTGAGCTCAAACAATCCGCCCGCCTCAGCCTCCCAGAGTGCTAGGATTACAGGCATGAGCCACTGCGCCCGGCCTGCGGTGTATCTTTTTAATCCCTACTTGGAGAGACTACAGGTCTCAGGCCAACATATAAGCACAAAGAGTAAAATAGTTACCTAGGAATACAGGTGATTAAAAATCAGTTATAAGCTATTATCTGGAAAAAACAATAAACTGCAACAAGAGTAGCTACAGCTTTAGTTTTCTTTGAATCAACAAAAATAACTTAGAGCCATTATAGTGATGACACCTAATAACTTATAAGTCATCAATAACTGAAAGGTAGGTAGGTATAGGCAGGCAGCTATTCCTTTGAGATTATCTACATGAAGAATCAATATTTACTATTCAAATTCTATACATTGAAAAAAATCAAGGAGATATTTCTTGGTAGAAAAAGCAGGAAACACAAGGGAAATACACTGCTTTTTCTTTTTTGCAGGGATTATATATTACTTTGATAAATGGAAAAAGACAAAAATAAAAATAAAATTTAATTATAGCCAACTTTTCTTCATGAGAAGACACTACTTGAATTTAACAGTGGTTTCTATTTTTATATCCTCATTACAAGTATATGTCATCAAGTCAGATTATCAGATCAAGTTAGGGCACCTTAGTTGTGAGAAAGGAAGCAAAATTCCGAAATCATTGTTTTAGAAATGTTAGAATCTAAGAAACTTCTCGTATGGATGAGGCTTCCAAATTCTGGAGATTCTCTAGCCTCTTCTGAAAAACAAGAGAAGATGTAGCCATCAGATGGCAAAAGAAGCACTACATGTAGTAAAATGCCATGGAAAAAAGCACTAGCGCATTTAGACCAAGGCATGGATTCTAATTCTGGCCTTGCCATCAATATTTGAGCAAAGCATTTTAATCTTTCTGTGACTCAGTCTTATCTGTCAAATGAAGGGATTAGGTTAGATAATGCTTCTATTTTTCTCTATCACTAAAAATTTCAAAATGCTTGTAATTCACTATGTGCTCACCAACCCAATGGATGAACTTCCTGGTATTAACCTTAATCCATACAAAGGCCAGCTATCCTTATTAACAAAAATACCTAGAAATTAGACATCAGAAGCCACTAAAACTAGATGTTAAGGTCTGAAGTCAGTGAAAAAGGCCTTTCATTACCTGTAAATTGGGTTTGCATCCATGAAACAAAGACGACCACAATACATAAATGAACAAATGAACTAAATGAGTGAAAGGGTTTTTAATGAACTGGCAGAGAATTCACCAATGAAACTATATCTATTCCAGAAAAGATCTTCAGTTTCTACATATATATATTCACACACACATGCATACATATACATACATACATAAAACACACACATATATATCGTTATTCGCTGAACACAGGGTCAAAATAAAAAACATGACTTCTACTCACTTTGACAGAGACACTCCCCCAGCTTTCCCAATCATCTCTTCATGGTGCAATACTGAGTGGTTCCATGGAATATGGAGGAACTTTAAGAGTGTTCTCATCCACCGCTCAGGATGTAAAACAAGTTGTTCATAGTGAACCAACATGCATTTTTTATAACCAACCTCCATACATTGGTTATACATGGTCTCTATGGCACGATTCCACTTGATCAAACAGTCCCTATAGCTGTTCAGATCAAATCCAGCTATAGTAACTTTTCGAGAAATCATCGAATGTACTGATGCCCGACCATCTCGGACCATCAGGAGAAATTTGGCATTGGGGAATAACCCAGCAAGGTAAGTTAAGGATTTCAGGGCAAAAGGATCTTTATTACATAAATAAGGGGCTGGCTCCCCATGTTTAGCAATGATTTCTAGTAAGAAGGCTTGCATGGCAGAATCCAGCACTTCATCAGTGACACCAGCCTCATCCAAGCGGATCTTCTCTTTACTTGACCGTGACCAAATCTGCTTCAGGGCCAGGATTCGGGGAATGACCCTAGTTTCCTCTCCACAGCGGATATCAGGATGTGCATCTAACATGGCCCTCATGAGTGTGGTTCCACTCCGAGGTACACCTCCAATAAATATTAAAGGCATATCTTTGTGATAGGCAAAGGTTTTGTTGGCTTTGACGTCTAGGCCAGTTCTCACAGTGGTCTTTGGGCTCTCCAATCTGACTAGTCGGCTACGTTCCTCCATCCGGTGATGGCATTCCATGGCATGCTGGCCCAAGTAAAACACAGTCACAGAACTAATCACCAGACATGCCAATAGTAAATTCTGCTTCAGTTTTCCAACCATCTTGATGTGGTTATCTCGTTATTAAACAGATATTTTGCTCAAAATGATTTTCAGAAAATGTTCAGCTCATGGAGATTCTACTTCAGAAAGATGATCAACATCTAGTAGGAAAAGGAAAGTTATTTTATCATCACATTAAGATTGTTTACAAATTATCACCAATTATCACTATGCATTTTAGCTAGAAAGAAGTTGAAGTTTTCTTGGAAGTCTTGATATTCTTGAAACACAATATACACAAATTTGAACAAAAATAAATTAACATTTATAATCAGAAACAGCTTTCCTTAAATGTAACAATTCTGAAGCTATGAACCTGGCACAGAATGGAAAAATAAATAAAAGTATATCTATCAGTGAGTTAAGCAAATATTTAATATGGCCAAGCATGCTGGAAGTACAACACAAGGCTGATCTGTGGTATTCAGATTTGCTTCATCTCCAAGCAGTCACTATCTCGACATCCTAGTATAAAGAGAAATTACAGAAAAAATATAAAATACAACTTCCAAATCTTTAACAGAGATTCAGTTTATTCATCCCACAATTAATCTAAGGGCTACAGACCAGATACTTAGGTGTGACTGAGGATAAACTTTGAAAAGGACAGCAGTGCAGTGACCTCTACTCTTGGAAACCAGTCTTTTGGACAGACAGATATGCAAACAATGACAATACAATATCATCAATGCTTCAGCAGGAATATGCAAAGGGACAATTGGAACATAATGAAAAGGAGCACACAGTTTACCTGAGAAAGCTGCAAAAGCTTTCTAGAAAATGGGAGAGAGGGATATTCTAAGCCATGGAAACTTGTGCACAAAAGCACAAAGGCAAGACAGACACATCATAATTACGTGACAGGAAGTAGTTCAGGAGAGCTGCTGTATAGCGTGCAAAGAAAATTGTGTGTATACAGGTCTGTGATCCAGACCTCAGAAGGACAGATAAGATTTGTACACACGGAGGATTCTAAGCTGCAGATACACTATGCCCAAAGACAAGGGTGTGCAAAAGTAGGGGCACATATGTGAAACAGTAGGAACTGCTAGTTTAGCTAGAGTAAAGGTATACACTGGGAAGCAGACAGCAACCAGAATATACCTAGACCAAAAAAATGTACCTGAATCCTCAGAAAGCAAGTACGATTGTTAATTTTATGTGTCAACTTGGCCATGGTATCCAGTTGTTTGATCAAACTCCAGTTTAGATACTGCAGTGAGGATATTTTTTAGATGTGATAAACATTTAAATTAACAGATTTAAAGTACAACATATTACCCTTGGTAATTCAGGAGGGCAGGAGGACGACCTCATCCAACAGCTAAAGGGCTTAAGTAACAAAGACTAAGGTTTCCTGAGAAAGGAGGAATTCTCCTCAAGGCTACAACATAGAAACCCTGCCTGTGTCTCCAGCATGCTACCCTGCAGGATTTGGAGTCCAGACTGCAACATCAACTCATATCTGCCCAACTGCCCTATCAATTTCAAACTTGCCAGCCCCACAATCTCATGAGCCAATTCCTTAAAATCAATCTCTTCTCTCTCTCTCTCTCTCTCACACACACACACACACACACACACACACACACACACACATGCACACACACACACAGGGCATGTGTATTATTCACCACTCCGATTCAACAAACTCCGTCTCAGCCCAGCAGAAAATCTGCCAGTCTTAATGGTTTGCTTTGCCCTGCCTGTTGGTTCTGTTTTTCTGGAGAACCCAAACTGATACAGGGGTTTGGTTCTGTTTTTCTGGAGAACTCTGACTAATTCAGCACATATATCTGGGGAAATGACTAACTACATTAGAAAAAGAACACATTCTGAGAGGCAGGATTTCTGACTATAGCCTAGTAAGAAAGCAGGCAATTCCTCTCCCCAAAAACCAATTATAAAGCTAGATGAAATTAACAAAACAACCTTTTCAGTGCTCTGGAAATCTACCAAAGGTAGATTTCAGAAGCATTTATGCTTCAAAAATAGCTAAAAGTTGGGTGAGAACAACGTGAGTCTGTGTGAGGCTACCTCCACCTTGCCGTCTACCCACTCAGTATGTGGAGGTTCTGCAGGACAGGGCAGGGCAAGGCCTCAGGACTGACAGCTGAATTGCCGGGGTGGAAGGGAGTTTGCTGAATTTGGAGTGGTGAAGAACACACATGCCCAGCTGCGCTGTCAGCGTAAGTGATGTACCAGGTGGCAGGTGAGGAAGCTCTAGTAGGCTGAGGTTGCAGTCATGGTTGGGGCAAGTTTCTGGCCAACCCTGAAGCAGCACACAGGAACAGAGGAGATGTGAAAGGACTGAGTGAAAGCAAAAGCAAGGGCAGATCTGAGAACAGCCTGAACTTTGAATGTGCTCCCCTACCCACACACAGATCTACCGGCAGAGGAAAAAAGCCTCGCTGGCTCAAGATGTTTGAGTGCAACCACTGTCCAAGCACTGGCTGACCACTGATTGCTGAGCTCTGCAGACAGGGAGGTAACCTCTAGAAAGCAATGCTTAAAAATGACAACAATTACAAAAGTATGTACTGTGTGTGTATTTATATACTTTAAATATATATACTTTATAAATATACTTTATATATATATACTTTATAAAAAAAGTTGTTTATATATAAACAATTCTAAAAGTGTGTGTGTGTGTGTGTGTGTGTGTGTGTGTGTGTGTATGAACAATGACATCAGCATACATTTATATGAAATGTCTACACAAGGCCAAATTTATAGAGACAGAAAGCAGAGCATAGAAGCAGGGATTTAACCGCAAAGAGGCATGAAGGAACTTTTTTCAGTGACTGAAACATTCTAAAACTGGACTGTTGTCATAGTTGTACAACTCCAAAATTTACTAAAAATCACTGAATTCATACCCTTACTATAGGTGAATTTTACCGTATATAAATTACACCTCAGTATAACAGTTTTTTAAAAAAAGAATACATTACTAGAAAAATATTTTGATAGTCTCAGTAGGTAACACCAACCAAGATCTGGTTGTCGTTAATGCATGTATTCAATCCTTCCGTCACTCATTTGATACATGTTTGGGCATACAGTATTGCTTTATGCACTATATAAATTAGCTTCAATAAACAATGACAAAGTGAGACTAGGTTGAGATTAAAAGATAGGCTTAATAAGAAAACCAGCAAAGAAAAAAGCATTAATTAAGACAACTGGTAGCAATATAGCATTGAAATGTCTATGTAGAAAACTGTATCCATTACACAGAAGATACACTTAAGATGTTATCCCATTATTCAACTTAAAAGGGGTTGGGTGGGGCTGGGCGCGGTGGCTCACGCCTGTAATCCTAGCTCTCTGGGAGGCCTAGGCAGGAGGATTGTTTGAGCTCAGGAGTTCGAAACCAGCCTGAGCAAGAGCGAGACCCCGTCTCTACTAAAAATAGAAAGAAATTAATTGAACAACTAAAAACATATAGAAAAATTAGCCAGGCATGGTGGCGCATGCCTGTAGTCCCAGCTACTCGGGAGGCTGAGGCAGGAGGATCCCTT
>CAUYSK010125788.1:0-24154 GCA_963575035.1 Avahi laniger
AATTAGCCCCCGGTTAGCAGAACTAGATTTATAAGGTGGCTTTGAAAAGAAGGCTAAAAGGGTAAGTTGTACATATTTATTGATAACTACTTCTTGAAACCGAAATATTAGCCCAGTTCATATTGAATGGTAATGTAAGGATGAGTCCGATTCAGAAAGGGAAGTCCGGGCGCCGTGGCTCCCGTCTATAGTCCTAGCACTTTGGGAGGCCGAGGCAGGAGAGTCACTTGAAGCCAAGAGTTTGAGACCAGCCTGAGCAAGAGCAAGACCCCGTTTCTATAAAAAACAAAAAATTAAACAAAAGAAAGGGAAGTGAAGGACAGCTGTCTGACAGGAAGCCTGAGCACAGGTTGCTCACCGGGTTTGGAACCACTGAAAAAAGAGAATTTCATTACCAGCATCTTATTCATCCCAGAAACTAGTGTATTTTATACTTAACTTTACAACTAGGATTCGGGATTTTGTATATTCATTGAGAGGCACAGCTAGTATAGGCATCTTAAGGTAAAGTTTCTATTTATTAATGTTAGTCATCTGGGGAAAAAACCTGCAGTGATCGGTTCTCCAGACCTGCCCGGAAAGCACGAGTCCTGCCTGACATTGCATGTTCGCGGCCCCTTTCGGTCAGCTGGAGCCACAGCGCTCGCCCGCGTACGTGTGGTGAAGATGACTTTGGTCTGCCATTCTCAGGAAACCCGCGTACGTGTTCTGTATTTACTTCCCTCTTTTGACATTTGAACGCATTCCAGAGCAATTCAAAGTATCAGGTTAAAATTATAATGAGACACAGATGGGGCGCTGTATTGGGGTGCAGGCATCAGCGACTTGGGTCATGCTCTTAGGGCAGTTGATTAATCGGGCTCCCCTTTTGTGTGGCTATTTGTGACTTAAATCCTTAAGAATAGCACGTTTTGCGCTATAAACCCCAATTGGTTATTAATGGCTTAAGAGATTTCTAGGTTAGTAAAAAGCTCGTGGGTAGCATTTCTCCTAATCTCGGCCTCCCCGTGTTCTTCCTGAAAAGCAGCGTGTGTTCTCTTCTATTTATATAACATCACGTAGGCTTTTGCATTTCTGAAATCCAGTGCTCGTATCGGTAGAGCAGGTATCTACTCCTGTCTCTTGATTGCAGAGATCTCCTTTCTTGCCTTTTGATGTGGTCTCACCCTGTTTTTCTCCATTTTTCAGTTCCTTTGTCCCTGTCTCGTACCTTTGTTGTCAGCAGAACAGAGTTGTTAGCAGCAGGTTCTCCAGGTAATTCTGCATGTTTCCTTTTCATAATTCTCCTCGCTGCCTCCCCTGGACCCACGGCCGCCTGGCTGGCCGGGTCTGCTGCTTTTATGTGGACATGGCTGTGTCCAGTTTTCCTTCGAGTGCTAAAGCCCCAAAGTTCTCTGACTTAACAACGAGCTCTCCAGGAAAGCATAAGCCTCAGCAGGTGCAGAGAGAATGTGGGAGACTGGCAGGGAGTTCCGGAACATGGCGATGGTGAAACATGGCAAGGGAGGGTGGTTCTGACATGGATCATTAGCGCTCCCTGCCTTTCCTGCATGCACCGCTGACCTTGAATTTTCAGATCAGCAAAAGGGGGGCTGCTTTTAGTTCTCGCTCTGACCTCAGTAAGTCATGATGTGTGGAGTTTGCAGAGGCCATCAAGGCCTCCAAACCTCAGGATGCTTCTGTAGAACACATTCGGCCAAAAGTCTGAAAGCCGATGCACTTTTCTTGGTAAGCAAGAAAAATACCCCAGCCACACAGGCCCACAACGTTCCTGTTTTGGGGTCCTCTTTCCACATGCACATGAACAGGTGTGTGGATGTCTGCTGTCTGTCAGGCAGGTGGCCCCCATTCTCCCTGTGTCCCTGTCTTTGTTTTGAAGTCAGCACCGTGCACATTCCTAAGCAGCCACTGGTCACGTCCCTGCAGGGCGTTTGGCCGTGCCTGGCTAATATGTCCAGCCATTAAAAAGAAAGGAAAAGCCTTAATCTTTCTTTAATTAAAATTGCTGGGTTTTCCTATTTGGTAGCACAACTTTTCTGTATTTATTTTGTTCCATACAGCTTATATTTTTAAATCTGACCGAAATTTGAATTTCATAATCCAGTTTCAGCAAAACTCTAAAATGCTGTTATCTGGTGAAGGAAGCAATGCTTAAAAAGAAGCTAATGTTTCCACAAATCTTTGCTCTTAAAAAGCTTGGGATGTTTGGGGTATGATTTGATTCATGGAGCTATTTGAATCAAGCTAGCAGCAGAATTCACATATATGTATATATGTATGTGTGTATACACATGTATCCATACATATATGCATATGTATGTATGTTGTACTTTTTCATCCCATTTTATTTGCTTGCATCTGCTATCTCTTAAAAGTGTCACAGGATGGCCGGGCGCGGTGGCTCACGCCTGTAATCCTAGCACTCTGGGAGGCTGAGGCGGGCGGATTGTTTGAGCTCAGGAGTTCGAAACCAGCCTGAGCAAGAGCGAGATCCCGTCTCTATCAAAAATAGAAAGAAATTAATTGGACAGCTAAAAATATACATAGAAAAAATTAGCCGGGCATGGTGGCTCATGCCTGTAGTCTCAGCTACTCGGGAGGCTGAGACGGTAGGATGGCTTGAGCCCAGGAGTTTGAGGTTGCTGTGAGCTAGGCTGATGCCACGGCACTCGCCCCAGGCAAGAGAGTGAGACTCTGTCTCAAAAAAAAAAAAAAAAAGTCACAGAGATGAAAAATTACCTACGGGGTATAATGTACACTGGGTACAAAAACCCAGATTTTGCCACTATATGATATATACATGTCATGTAATCCAATTTTTACTTCCTAGTTTGATTAAAATTTTAAAAAGAAAAAAGTCACAGATGCTAAAGTAGAATGATTTGGATGAAGCCCATAGAAATGTCATTTGCATTTTCCTTTTTCTATAAATCTTAGAGATTTCCTAGCTCTGCCTGCTTTGTCTGATCCAATAGTAGAAAAATGCATTTCGTAGGTCCAGCCTTCAGGGCTGACATTGCAGTAATATGATATCTAATAAACGGAGCTTGAACTACACCAGTGATTTCCAGCTTTTTCCAGAACGTGCCTGGTGGCTCCCAGGGAGGAGGCTGGGACTGTTTCTTTATTGGATCTTCTAGCCTCCTGCCAAAGGGAAAGACTTCCTAGCCAGGATGATAAAATAAGCCGGGACAGAAGGCAGAACAATTCTGAGAGGGCAGAAGGAAGATCAAAATGGAAATTTTCCCCATAATCGTTGTCATCAAGCTTTGGTGCATAAATTTGGCAACAAAGTGTACGACCTGGCCTGGGGCTTGGCTGTCACAGTCTCTGTTCCACTCGGGACGGCTCCTCATCCCTCTGACTGTAGGTTGATGTGTTTGATTACAAGGGCTGTCCCCGAATTGCTGGGCATGTATGTGATATGGGGTATGTGATATGGGGTATGTGGACCGTGCTACCTTTCTAAAATTGAAACATCCCTGGCCCCTGAGGGCATTGGATAAAGAACATTGACCTCTATTATTATTATCTTAATTATTACTTAGATTGAGTTTCAGGCTGGGTGTGGTGGCTCAAGCCTGTAATCCCAGCACTTTGGGAGGCTGAGGCAGGAGGATTGATCCCTTGAGCCTAGAAGTTTGAGGCTGCAGTGAGCTATGATGACACTACTGCACTCCAGCTCCGGAACAGAGCAAAACCCTGTCTCAAAAAAAAAAAAAAAAAGAGTTTGAGGTTCTGGTAGTGAAGTGAGCTCTGGGTTGTGTAGTTCCCTGATCACAGTGGGTGCCTGTTGAGCTATTAGAAAGCGTCCTGGGAAACAGGCTGTGGCCCCTGGCGAGAAAGGGCTCATCACAAAACCAGAGGCCATGGGAGAGAGGAAGCTGCCTGTGAGTCTGGATACTCTGGACGACCAGAGAAATTGCCCCAGAGTCCTCCTCAGGAGAACAGGGGACTCGGGTACAGCATGAGCCTCAGGTGTGCACCTGCCAGCTTTAACACATAGACATAAACACCGTTTCAAAGGTATCTGTGAAAATGGTGATAAGATTGTGGCTGAAGCCCAGGGATACAGTGGGATCCCTTGTTTCAAAGAACTGACCCACCTGTCCCGCTGGGTGAAGTTACCGCAGTGCGGAAAGGCTGGCACGTGAGGGCAGGAGCTTGGCGGCAGGTCTGGGAGGAAGCTCACCCGAAAGAACGCGAAGTGTGGACCCGGCTCACTCACCGGCACGTGCTGGGTGTCGGAGGCTGTGCCCAGCACTTTATACGTGATACGTTTTTACCCCCGTCAACCCTCAGGCGTGTACCGTTATGCACATTTTACAGACGAGGAGTCTGAAGCTCAGCACAGTTGGGTCATGTGTTCCAAGTTCCATTCTGTTAAATATAAAACAGCTGATAAATTATTAATGTGCCTTATTCTCTTAGAAGATGAGTGGAAGTGAGAGGAACTACTCTGAATTTAATTGTGACTAACGATGGAAGATTAGTTCATGGCGTGACGATTGTAAGGAACGTTGTGACACAGGAATTTTAGGAGAAAGTAAACTCATCATCCAAGGTTCCTGGAGTACTTACGTTGTGTTCTGTGTCCCACTTTAAGAAGGACATTTATCGGGCAATGGCGGGAGGCCTGGACAGGCGGGCAGAGCCGCTACCCTCCCTGACCTGGGTGCTGTGACCAGAGTGGGGGGCAGGGAGGAATCCCCAGCCCGGCGCCTGGACCTCACATGGAGCCAGAGGGGCACCCGTCTCACCACATGTTTAGAGGAGCCAAGGGCTCTGCTGCCTTTGTTCATGGTTCTAATTGCCTCAGTTCTGATCCGGTCAATCAAATGACAATGAAGCCATGAGACTAAGGAAATCCTTTGTGGCTGGATCCAGTTAAGAATGAGCTGGGGCTAAGCATGAAGGTTCATGGAGAAAACTCTAGAGAAAAGGATCATTGACAGATCTATTAAGAGTTTGAGGCACTAAGAAAGATAAGACATCAGTTCGAAAAGAGCCCCAAAACTCTGCTAAAGTTGAAGTAAGAAGAAACATCAAATTTATGGTGAAGCTCGGGTGGAAGAATGGTGAAGTCATGGAAGTTAATGAGGACAGTGTCCCCAGAGAGACCAGTTTACTAATGGATGACTCATTTTAAGAAGGGCTGAGGTGACGTTGAAGACGAAGGCCACAGCATATCAACCACATCAATTTTCAAGGAAAAAGTTAATCTTGTTCATGCCCTAATTGAAGAGGACCAACGATTGAACAGCGCGAGCACTACCCAACACTATAGACATCTCAACGGGTTCAGCTTACACAATTCTGACTGAAAAATTGAAGTTGAGCATACTTTCCCTCAATGGGTGCCAAACCGTTGCGTGCAGATCGACTACCGATGAGCAGAGCTTTCAATGGGAATGTTACACGCGTGGGGTCAAGATCCTGAAACATTTCTTTAAAGAACTGAAACGAGACGAAACATGGCTTTGCCAGTACAGTTCTGAAGACAAAGCACAACCAGAGCAATGGCTACCAAGAGGTGGAAGTGGTCCAGTCAGAGCAAAAGTGGGCCAGTCAAGAGCCAAGGTCATGGCAGCAGTTTTTGGGATGCTCAAGGCATTTTGCTGTTGACTTTCTGAAGGACCAAAGAACAGTAACATCTGCTTATTATGAGAGCGTTTTGAGAAAATGAGCCAAAGCTTTAGCAGAAAAACACCCAGGAAAGCGTCGCCAGAGAGCCCTTCTACACCAATTCTCCTGCTCATTCCTCACATCAAACAAGGGCAATTTTGTGAGTTTCAATGGGAAATCATTAGGTCTACCTTACAGTCCTGATTTGGCTCCATCTGACTTCTTTTTGTTTCCTAATCTTAAAAAGATCTTTAGACCAGCCTGGGCAACATAGCAAGACCCCCCCCTCTAAAAAAAAAAAAAAAAAGCATTAAAAATTAGCTGAGCGTGGTGGCACACACCTGTAGTCCCGGCTTCTCAGGAAGCTGTGGCAGGAGGGGGAACCGCTTGAGCCCAGGAGTTCAAGACCAACATGGGCAACATAGCTATGAGCTATGATCAGGCCACTGTACTTCAGTCCAGGAAACAGAGTAAGACCCTGTCTCTTAAAAAAACAAAAAAACTTTAAAGGGCACCCATTTTTCTTCACTTAATAATGTAAGAAAGACTCCATTGACATGGGTAAATTCCCAGGACCCTCAGTTGTTTACGGTTGGACTAAATGGCTGGTATCATCACTCAGAGAAGTGTCTTCATAGAGCTTATATTGAGAAATAAAGTTTCTATGTTTTAAAGCAACATTTACCAAATGTAGTGTAAGACAATGATGGAGTGAGGGTTAGTGGAGGTGAGGAACAGCCGAGATGTTTAGCCTGGAGTAGAAGAGACTTAGGGAGAACATAACTCTCTTCAGATTCTTAAGGACTCTTTCAAATTTCTAGTAGCAGAGGCGTGGAAGTTACTCAGTGGAGCGGAAGTGAGACTGTCATTTGAAGTTAGGGGGCAGACTTTGGGCGTGGCGACGGGCGTTCCCATAGCTGACGGTCAGGACCAGCCGAGGGCCGGCTCTTCTGTGGGAGCCTCTGTCAGGGACATGTTGACCAGGTGGTCCCCGCCTATCCTGTGACATTATGCACTTCAGAACTTGTCCAACATGGGTGCCCAGTTAATCTCTGTGCGATAGAGCCGGTTATAAAAGCACAAACTGGAAGCAGCTTTGGCAAGGAGGTGGGTTTTATTTCTTTTCTTTTTTTTTTCTTTTTCTTTTTTTTTTTTTTATTTTTTAAAAATAAATAAATAAATTTAAAAACGCCTGCCTCAGCCTCCTGAGTAGCTGGGACTACAGGCATGTGCCACCATGCCCGGCTAATTTTTTCTATATATTTTTAGTTGTCCAGCCAATTTCTTTCTATTTAGTGGAGACGGGGGTCTCGCTCTTGCTCAGGCTGGTCTCGAACTCCTGAGCTCAAACAATCCGCCCGCCTCGGCCTCCCAGAGAGCTGGGCTTACAGGCGTGAGCCACCGCGCCCGGCCGCGGTGGGTTCTATTTCTAACGAAGTTTGTACTAGAAGCTGCAATCGGCTTCCCTGCAGGAGCAAGAACACTTAGACGCGCCTCAGTTTCCTTGCTCTCTGCTTTAATGCGAGAGTGCTGTAAGAGCTCACTGAAGAAACCCTCAGTCAGACGTTTCGGGGGTTTGGTGTCTTCTAGTGTTCTTGACTTCCTGAGATACCCTCAGGCTGACGGGGGGTCTTATTGGGGTCAGATATAAATGCGACAGGTTTGGCTGGGGCGTACAGTATGAGCAGACAGAAACGTGCTGATCCCTTTAAAACACAGGCCAGGGCACGAACGTGCCGAGAGTCCTTTGTGTTTGCTTCTGGCACAGTGGCGGAGGGCCGCCGCCTCACAGCCCGCGTTTGGGGTCAAGTAGCTTCCGTGCTTGCCCTTGGCCCAGCCTCGTTGCATTTCAGCACCCAGTTTCCTCACGAGGTGCTCGGCCGCAGGGTCTTTGCTGTCAGACGCTCGGGAGGACGGTACCTGTCACTCCAGCTGGCGTGAGCCGATGGGGCTTGCTGGTAGTTGTGATTTTTATCTGGAACGTAAGGAACTGGTCTTATTGGCTGTATCTACTTCACGTAAACAGGTCTTTCTCCTTTTCCAGGTGAAAATAAGTCACCTCCTCGCCCATGCGGCTTGAATCACTCAGACTCTGTCAGTCGAAGTGACCGGATTGACGCCGTGACGCCGACCCTGGGGAGCAGCAACAACCAGCTCAATTCTTCGTTCCTTCAAGTCTACATCCCCGACTACTCGGTGCGAGCCCT
Organism: Avahi laniger; assembly: GCA_963575035.1. Lineage (NCBI taxonomy): Eukaryota > Metazoa > Chordata > Mammalia > Primates > Indriidae > Avahi > Avahi laniger. The sequence continues at coordinate 7,833 of CAUYSK010125788.1, forward strand.
TTCGGATCTCCAGTTTGTTAAGGTGAGAGAGGAGAGGGTGGCCTGGCCGGACCCCGCGGCTTGATGTCACCTGCCACAGCAGGTTGTTTGGCTCCCTGGCCCCTCCACGAGCACTCCCTCTGTCACCATGGGGCGCCGTGCTTCAATTCCCACCACAAGTCCCACCTCCGTCTGTCGTGCCCAAGACTCAGGCTGGGGAGAACATTCGTCTCCCTGGTCTGTGAAATGGGTTCTTTCCGCGAGTGGGAGCTGGAGATGGGGAGAAACACTAGACTGTTTCCAAAGAGCTTTCGTGAGCTCGTGACCCTCGCGACTCCCTGGGTCAGCCCTGGGGAGGGCTGAGGTCAGGACACTCAGAAGAGTCACTGAGGATGGCTCCACCTCCTCTTGTCTTCTGTCCTGGAGTTGGGGTTCTCCTCTTAGTCTGAAATAAAGATGACTTTAGGAGAACAAGCCAGCTTTTGCTGATGGAAGCCAATCTCTACTTTCTAGTCTCTGTGAAATTGGGGACAAAATTTGGAAGTGAGTTACATCGGTAAGAACTGGCTTGTTCACCACAGTCAACTTGAACTCTAAAAAGTGTGTCAGGCCGGTGTGGTGGCTCACACCTGTAATCCCAGCACTTTGGGAGGCCGAGGAGGGGGGAATCGCTTGAGCCCAGGAGTTCAAGACCAGCGTGGGCAATACAGCAAGACCCTGTGTCTAAAAAAATTAAAAGAAAAATGAAAGAAGAAACATTAGCCAGGCACGGTGTTGTGGCCGTAGTCCCAGCTACTCGGGAGGCTGAGGCAGGAGGATCGCTTGAGCCCAGGAGTTTGAGGTTACAGTGAGCTACGATAATGACACTGTCCTCCAGCCTGGGTAACAGAGGGAGACCCCTCCTTAAATATATATATATTTATATTCATATACATACATATAAATGACAAAAAGTGGTTCACTTTGCACTCAAGGATGATTTTCTCCTAGAGAAACAGCTGCAGGCCTTTGCGGGATGTGATGTGTAGTACGATGTCGAGACAAGAGAACCTAAAAGTAAGCGTTATCTTGGTTTGTTTTCTGTGCCACCTTCTGGCCCCAGATCTCAAGACAGCAATACCAAAATGCCTTGATGGCATCCCGGATGGACAAAACCCCTCAGTCTTCAGACAGTGAAAACACTAAAATCGAATTGACTCTAACGGAGCTGCATGACGGGTTGCCGGACGAGACGGCCAACCTGCTCAACGAACAGAACTGCGTGACGCACAGCAAGGCCAACCACAGCCTGCACAGCGAAGGCGCCATCTAGGGGCGCCGCGCCGCCCGCGCCTTCCGCCCCGAGGCCCTTGGGCCCCGTGTGACCGTGGCTTCCGTCGGTGTGAGCTCGTACGCCATGCTGCACCCCGCAACGTCCTGAGACCAAAGACTTTGTCCCCTTCCCGGCACCGCGGAGGAGGACGGCGAGGGGAGGAATGGAAAGCAGAGACGTGAAGCTGACGGCTGGGCACGGCGTCCAAGGTTTTGGGGACGAGTTTCTTCCGCCCAAATAGAATCATGTTTATTTTTTCAGCCGTACCTTTTATCGTTATTCACTCTCCTCCCTCGATTTGCATGAAGTTGAAAATTGTTGCGATTTATTTTTTCAAGAGACCATGTTTTTAAAAAGTGTCTTTTGCAGAGTTTTAGGTTGTTCTGTCTGAACTCTGCTGTGATCCCACGATGTGACCCTAATAGGATGGACGTGCTCCTGAATGGCCTTCCTTGGCCCTCCAGGGAGGGGCACCCTTCCTCTGTGCCCCAGTGGGTGTCACTGTCGAACCTGATGGATGAATGAAGAAAACCATGTTACTGCAGAACCTGCCAAGTCTGTCGTCACTGCGGGGCGGTCCGCCTCTCTGAGCACTCACTGTTGTTTTGAGAACTTAATGTTTAACTGTGCCCCTTGCCCTCAGGAAGGTTTAACATTTGCTTGGGAATGTGAGTTTGCTCCCACCCTAAGGAATTTCTGTCACCAGAATGAATGTTAATGAATTTTAAACTCACGGTTTATCATTGGCAAGAGGCGAGTTGCCTTCCCGGCATCCCCCTCCCAGCGCCCAGGCGTACAGAGCGTGTCCCCCGTCCCTGCTCCTTGCTCTTGCTAACCCAAGATGCTGCTACACAGATGCCAAATGGAATCTTCCACAGGGCTTTTCAGTAAACACGTGATGTGGAGTTCAGGCTCCTCCTTCCCACTGGGACGGATGTAATCATCAGAGAAGGGGTCGGACCTGCCGGCTGCCCTGTGTCCTCTGTGCTGAGAAGGCATTTCTAGACCCGTGTTTTTAAAGGAGGGAACTTTGGGGATTGCCAGCCCCTGCCGCTCCTTCCAGGGAGCCAACTGTCCCTCTTCCCCTCTGTCCCTGGGCCCATGGGGCCCAGTGGTGGCTGTGTCCCCTTGCTGGAGGGCCTCTGTGCCTCCCGCCTCAGATGCGGCCCATGCCAGAGAAGCTGCCTGTACAGCCAGGGTCAGTTTGGCCCCAAACAGGGATTCAGAAACCAAATGTGTGTTGTGGCCATTTTGTGCGCGTCTTCGTCTTATTTTAATACCAAATTCATCATGTGTAGTGAAATTAATGTCAGGAGGTATTTGAGTGACTGAATTCTTAACTAGCGTATCTGTGTTTTGTTAGCCCGAGGGATGTGTGCATTTTGTTGGCGGTGTTCACACACTGAAATGAACTCACTGACCACGTGTCCGTATAGGATTATCCGTACCTGCTGCGCTTGGACTCCCTGCGGGAAGGGGACCCCAGGGCTAAGCAGCAGTCTCTCCTCCAGGTAGGAAGTCTCTTCGCCCCAGGGTGGCTCTGTGGGGCAGGGAGCTTGGCTGGGGATAGGTGGCAACGTGCTGGGCTGGCCTCCTGGGGAGCAGTGTGGCGGCTCCAGTGTCGCCTGCACGCTTGACTCAGCATTTCTTCTGGGATGTCAGTCCTGGAGCGTCTTCCTCAGAAGGTGCCATGTCCCTCCGTGCAGGAAGCACTGGTCTCTCTTGGTAGAAGTTCATGGGCAGTGCCCCCTAAGGGAGCCGAGTGGCTCACTGTTGGCACCCAACCTGCCCCCCTGGGATGATGGGGACCGTGTAGCTTGACCCCACACTGAATATCTCCTTTTGCAGACAGAGCCACCTGAATTAAAAGTCCATTTCCTAAGCTGCATCTAGCTGAGCACAGCGCCAGTGTGATGAGTGTGTAGAAATGAGAATTCCTGTAACAGCGAAACCTGAGCCTTGTTGGCGAAGGTTTCTCCCCCAACCAGACTGCCGCCCTCAGGCCTGCCGAGAGCCCCGTGCCCTGGCCTTCAGGAGCTCCGCCCTGTCGCCCTGTCCTGGCCCGGGTCTGCTCTCCACGCGGTCCGTCTCGGGGATGCCTCGCTCCTGGAAGGAGCCTCTGGAGTTGGAGCGGAGCACGGGGACTCTTTTTCAGGGCTCCGCTGTCCCTTTCTACATCCTCAGGAACTGTGAGTCTGGGGGGTGCACAGAGGACAGCAGCTCCCTTCCTGACTCCAGGGAGAGGCGGACGTCTTACGCTCTCTGACCCGCTCACTGGCGAGGCTTCTTGCAGAGTATCTCAGAGCTGGTGGGGTGGCTCCTCAGTGGGGCTCCCAGAGGATGACATTTTAGCCTGCCAAGTTGGTGTTCGTTTCCTGTTAACTACTCTTTACCTCTGATTACTCACACCATTTTATAACAACGGGGAATCCAAAATAATCCCTGCCAGGCCCCCAAAGGGATGAAAGCTAACGCTGCTTTGGGGAAGGCTTAAGACCCTTCAAATGACGCTCAAGCCTGAACGACCAGATTCCTTTTCAGGCCCCACGTTCCCTCTGGAAACTGACCTTAGGCCGCTGAAGGAGAAATGCTGGCTCCTTGCCCCTCTGGGCCAGCAGGAAAGTTACCTTGGCTTGGAAGGCCTATGCCGTTCATCTCTGCAAAGCCAGTGGGGGTCAGCCAGAGAAAGGCCATCAGGTGGTTGAGATCTCGATGTCAGTGGCTGCTCCTTAGCACCTGCAGCTGGCTTGTCCTCTCCACGGCTGCTGTCTTTTCAGGCACGGTAGGGAGTGGGTTGGGTGGACCAGACACAGGCCCCTGCGTTCTGGATCCTGGTGGGGCCCTGTCGCAGCTGAGGCCCCCATCCTCTGCGGGTGGGACGGGGCCCCACCTGCTCCCGAGCAGCCACTGGTGCCCCCAGGCCACACTGGAACTGGGTTTCTAGCATTTCTAGCATCCAGATGTTCCTAGGACACTGTCTTTGTAAATGAGGGGGCTTTTTTCCTAGCGTCTTAGAGGTTCCCTCCCTTCATTGCTTCAGTATTCGTTAGGCAGATCCAAAATCACATACCTAAACTCTGGGGAAAACACAATTTTAAGATTTGTACGCAAATATTGGGGTGCTAATCAACTAGCTTAAACTTTGGTTCTTAAATAATTTGAATTTGAAAGGGCACCACATTTAACTCTGTTCTTCCTTTCTCCTCACCCCACGCCCTGCAGAGTTCAGTGCCCAAGGAACGTGGTTGGCTTCCCCAAGCGCCAAGGGAGTAGGGCATCTTACCATCTTCTGATATTATTTCGAGGAACTTTGTGCAAACTTTGAATGCAGACCTTCACACTAATGTGGAACATTAACTGTGAATACATTTACCTGTGCTGTCCTCTGTACTGTACAACTAAAGGACCAGCTTTTCCAAGTCTAGGAAAATAGTGGTAGTTACAAATAGAAATGCATTTTCCCTAGGAAATGGAGCAATAGGAATTTGAGGTAGGCGGGGACCATGAACTTCTGCCCTCAAATTTTCTCTTTAGGTTGAGGAGCAGACCTCAGTAGGCCTTGGCTCATTAAGCCTGTGTCCTGGCTGGTAAAAATACAACCACCTCTGTCATCATCTAAAGGCCAGCCAAGGATCTGTGGCCATCCTCACCTCGCCTGGGCCCAGGAAGGTTAAGTCCCCTGGGTGACCGAGGTTACCCCAGTGTTCTCCAAGGGTGACCCCAGGCAGGTGACTCACCTGGGCTGGCATAGGAAGGTGCTCACCTTGTTCCCTGGGGCTCCAAGCAAGAGCAGGCGAGAGAGGGCTGGCTTTGCACATTGCATTGCGTTACCCGAGATCCCCAGCGGTGTGGGTAGCGGGAACAACTCCCCTCTCAGCTTTTGATCCCAGAGATGGGCTTTTCTTGCCAAGGGTTGAGGAGAAACACAAAGCTGAGCTGGCAGGTTAGGGTCTGGGAGGCTCCCAAAGCGGCTAGTGCTCACTTTATTACTAAGGAAACAGGCTATTCCCCCGGGCCATGTTTGGTTTCATTCTGGGCTCTGGGCTTGGGGTGCTTTTGTCCAGCAAAGCGTCTGGGTGAGTTGTAGTTTAGCCCGAAATTGGAAGGGATTTAGAGAGTTGAATACGAAAGTGATTTGAGGATTCAGAAACTTTTCTGATTATAAACTTAATGAGCAACCTACCCAGTGGATTTTTACACCTCAGGGCAATTTGCAAATCTTTTCCATATTTGTGTTCCAGTGGGCTGAGAGGAGTTCAGAGACTTCTAAGTGTGGGTTCATTTGCCTCCATTTGAGGGGTCAGTGGTGCACCAAGGCAGAGCTTGCTGACAATACTGTCCCTCAAGGCTGTGACGAGTAGGCCTTCTTTCTCTAGCATTTGCAAGCTTTCTGCCTGCAGTCAATGCTTACTTGCTGGTTTTCCTTCTACCACCTTCTTTCCCATCTGAAGATTCATCTTCCAGATTCCCTGGCCAGCCCTAAGGACAGGAAGAGGAGATGGCAGTTCACAGCAACTGTGGAGTAGGGAGCAGCTTTCCTCCCACCATCTTGGGCTGGAGACCTTTGCTTCTTAGACCTCTGGTTGACTCAGCTCAAGTAAGCCTTCTCTCTGTATGCTAGAGCCACTGATACCATCTTAACTACAGTGGTTTTCAACATCTTTTGATGGGAAATACCAGGTTGTACTTAAAGCAACATGGAAACAAATGTTCTAGTGGCGAGAGACTAAAGTTCTAGGTGTTTATATGCCAACGTTTTTACATACACAGATCCAACACATACTGTAAGAAAGACTTGAGTGAATACACAGTGTTTTCAAGTTTTAATACCCATTGGGACCATGAACAAATTAGAAAAATGACTGGGAGTATTGTCTTGCCTTTCTTGGAAGGGCCCCCTCTGGCATGTGCCCACATCTGATCTACGAGGATTCACTTAGGAAGTGATTCTTCTGGAGCCAGATTCCTCTTCAGATTGACCTTGCAAAGAACTATCAAGTGGGCCTGGTGGGGTTTGGGTGCCTGCCCTTTTCGCTGGAGGCTCAGGCTCCTTGAGTATAAACAGCTGGTGTCTTGGGCTCCCAGAGCAGAGGGAAGTGGGGAAGAATGAGGTCTTGGGAGTCTCATTCCCCTGAGAGCCCCAGCCTAGCTTCTAATTCATTACTCCCCGTGTCTGAAGTCTACTGTGAAGGTGGAGTGTATCAATCCACTGACTTTTCTTGTTTCTGGAGTCCTTTAAATCCACAGATGTATATGCTTTATTTTATAATATTTATTATGTACATATGCCTCTACTGTTAGTACATCATCTGTGACTAAAATGTTTTGAAGCCCTTCATCCATGGATCTTAGGGTTCTGTTGTCCTTTAAGTTGGGTGAGAGGGGAGTGGTGTTTTGGGCTTTTTTTTTTTTTGGTAATTAGGTTACGGCTCTCATGTTGGCTCTAGCACCCCAGCCCCTTTAATTGGGCGCATCTCTCCTGATGACCAGCGTTTGGGACGAGGATGGAGGCGGGTCTCCTACTTTGTGTCGAGGCCTCTCAAGTACCTCCATGAAATGATTCAGAGGTGGTTTCTTGGTGACCGGCTCTCTTCCCCTTTGTAGTAGTACAGTGTGGCTATGAACCAGGGCCTCCTTCCTCACCTCCACCCTCCCAAGCCAGGTCAGTTGCCTGGCCCCAAAACAGTGATGGCCTCTACTACTTACCTTGGACTGCAGAATCCATCTTTCTGGACCATGGAAGCTGCCTGCCCATCTGGGCTCTTAATATGCCTTTTCTTGGTTTTGAGGCCCAGTGCCAACATTGCCTTGGCCCTCAAATAAAGACCCTGCTTTGTGTCTAAATTTCATCCTCCTTAGCCTTTGCTCACTGTATCATAGTGTACATTTCATGCCTTTCAACAGTGAAGTTTTCTGAACACAGTATTCAGAGCTGTGTACATAAACCTAAATAAGCACAAATGACATGTATAGGTTTCATGAGCTGATTGTCATAATGAATGCATTTTATAATTCAAATGTTGTAGATTTACAATCTCCTATTTATTTTGTACCAATTTATTTGTAAATTTTGTGATTGTTTTAAAAAGTTTTTGTTTATTTCTATTCTATTTAGATAAATGATGATTTTCTGTTCACCCTTCCAGCAGATGTGTGTTCCCTCTTTCCCCTTACATCTGTGCAACACAGACCACGACATCGTGTTCAGCCTGGCTGAACCCACTGTCCTCTCCAGTTCCAGTTGCTTGGCTTTACTGGCGGGAAACCCGCGATTGGATCTCAGCAGGGCATCTCCTTTGGAAAGATGCTGCAAAGTTTTGTGTTGGAAATGGGTGCTAGTTCTGTGCCTTCAAGTTATAACCTGGTGCAGCCAATTCTAGGAGGAGGGGTGTCCCTCATCAGTTACTCTATAGATAAAGACAGTATCCAGTTAAATTACCCCAGATGTTGGCTGCTCAGTCACTGATAACACCCGGTTCAGCTGAGCTGGTTTCTCCTAGGCAAGACCGAAGGCCTCATTCAGGCCTCTCAATTGGCTTGTGAAGATGAGAATGGCTTTGTAGATCCCCTGCTATGTTAAGCCTGGGAGGAAGGTCGGAGTAGGCGTAGATGGGCCACCCTCAGGTTGGACACACTCGGCCTGAGTGTGACAGGTGTGTTCAGATGCTCTTTAGGATCCACTGTGCACCCCACATTCCCCAGTAATCCGGTGGTATGGTCCACATCCTCTTCTGCCACTGCTTCAAGTTTTCTATTCCTTCTTACCCTCCTCGCTTATGTGACCAGACCCCGAATATCTTCTGGGGCACCTTCAGTGCCCCTCTGTGATACATTCCTAGACTGTACCTTTTTAGAATCCTTATTTCCCTATTCTTAATCTCCATTTTACATTCCAAAGAGGATCGTGCTCTGAGAATTGGGCCTCTTGGCTAGCCCCTTATAGTCCCCCCCAGGTTTATTTAACCATGCATCTGCAGTCAACTTTACTTACACTTGTCCTGTGGATGGAGACATTTCAGTGAAAGATGCTGACAAGACTGGCTTTGAGACACTGCCTGCCCTAACCACCTCCGGATCATTACCCAATCTCCTGAAAGTAGAATGCTGTCTGTCCACATCCCAGTGGAGCTGTGTTTTGGGAGCCTGCTTGCTTCCCTCAAGCAGGGCAGAAAGCAGCAGAGCTAGGGAAGGAAATCACTGCAGCACATTCACTCCCAACCTGCTGCTTTACTCACTTTGTCTAGATGAGTCGTGAGCTCGTATTAGGAAATGACCCAAGGAAAATGGAGGCATATTTTCCTCCTGTTAAGATGCAATTTGCCTAAGCTTTCCTTCTGCATCCTGAGTACACATGTGCCAGTTCATTTCTCAGCTCTACTGTGATGTGCTCTAGAGTTGGTTTCACATAATTGTGCTTCCCAGAGCCTCTCCTCAACTCAGCACTCATGAGGAAACAAGTATGTCAGAGGGTCTTGTAGAGAAAGTGACCGAATGACTTTTTTATAGCCTGGAGTTGATTTCTGGGAACTTGTTTTACATTTTTTGAAGGTAATTAAATTTTATAAAGAGATAATTCCTTATGAAAGCCAAAAAGTAGAATTATATTAGATGGCTAATAAACTCTTTTGCTTTCTTTGTATGGTGGTTTCATCATTTTCCTCCAGGGGCCTTACATCTGTGCTCTTATTTTCAGGAAGTCCAAAGAGGTGGTTATAGGGCCCTTTTCTCTGTGACTTTCTGGTGCCATGCCACCGCCCTGATGGATGATTGTGAGAATGCAAGTTTCTAAGGGGGAATCAGTTGCCAGACTTCTTTGAAGTGCCTTCCTGTTAAGGCATTAGTGATTGTGAAATATTCAAACAGGTTACAACAGGACAGGAAGTTTTAGATCAAGCCAGCTTTCCTACCACAGTTCTGCTACATCCTTGAGGGCAGTGGGTCCAAAAATAGTTACAAAATACCCGCACTCATAAGTCAAAGATTACCTCTGGTGAGATCTCTCTCTGAAAAAAGACTGGACGTTTAATAAACATTTTTCAGTGTTGGGAAGGTTTGCTTGGCAAATCCTCTTTCCAAGTATCTCAGGAACTTGTGAGACTTGGAGAGACTGTTGCTGTCTTTCATGGGAAGAATGTGTGCTCAGCTGCTCGGGCTCCACTTTGTGTGGGAAGGTTTATTTCAGCCCAGATTCTTCAGGCCTTGTCTACATCCCTGGCCAGGCATGGCTTTGGGAATAGCTCAATAGCTCGAAATCAGAGCATTTGGGGACAGACTTTTACCTAATTTGATTCATGAAGCAATCTATCTAATCCACTCTTACTCTAGTAATAAAATGGAGCAAAGGCATCTTATTTTGTGTGAAGAAACATAAAGGAACCAGACTTAAAACTGGTCATTTTGTTTTAAATTGGAAAACACAGATTCATTAAGGTAACAGAGGCAGCAAGTGTGAGATGAAATAATTCTGTGTTCAACTGGAGTACTTTTTTGTGTTAAAGCTCTACAGAGGGACTTTACTGTGTATGTTTTCGTTGTGAAATTACAAACCTTTGTTGGAACAAGTCAGACTGTTATAGCCTTAGGATGAAGATGTGTTGGAGGTAGGGAAAAATGGTTGAGAAATCCAGGTTAAAGAATAGAAAAGCTGTTTTGTTCATCTTCTAAACAAGTGTGCTCTCTTTTTAGATGACTTGCTTTCTGCTATTGCTAGATACTAAGCAGCGAGAGAACAGTGTGACCTGTTAGCAGAGGCGTATGATGGGATAGTATGGGTCTCTAGAAGTCACCTGGTTCTGCTTTCTGTCGTACATGTGCACGTGCACATCATCCCTGTTCCTTTAGTGGACATCTTTCTTCTATCTTCACAGTTGCTCAGGTAGCTCCCATGCTAGAGATTTCATTCTGAGGGGCTCCCAAAGTTGTGTATCATCTGAAATTGTTCTAGTTGAAGAAAAACTTTAAGAAGAGCTGGATGCCCTAGTCACCAAGAAAGATTGTCATGAGAAATGTAAGTACTGAGCCCTGAACTACTAAACCAAGGGAGGAACTGGGAGTATTAACTGTATGGCAATAGCTGGATCATAGTTACCATTTTTCCCACCATCAAAGAGAGATTAAATAGTTTCCATAACATGGAATGTGGACAAGGTTCCTACCCTAATACAGACTTAAATATGCAGTTGTTTGTCTCAGGCTATTTGTGGTGAATAAGCAAAGTATTTTAAAATGCCTAGGCAGCCTTGGAAAAATTGTGGGGCTTTAAAGTTGTTGACAAAATATTTCTTAGATAAATAAATCTGATTTAGAAATATCTAAACATGGGCAAAATCTTTTAAAACTGACATGTAACTGCTTGTGGCTTTTATAAGTGGTTTCTTAAAAACAATACTAACATGACTTAAGGATTTGTAGTGCTCACTTACTATAATTCTATTAAAAACCACTTCTGAAAGCATCTTAGAAAAGGTAGCTTAAAGGATTTGCCTTAATATTTTAGATCTCAGCAGAGCTATGCTATGGTAAGAGAAAAATCTTAGGTCTAAAACAGAACACTGAACTTCCTTGGCTTTGAACAACTTTTGTGAAGTACACTATCAGAGCTTTAACTGACTGTCTTTGCAGAGGTGAATGTATTGGGTGATTCCTCTTGCAGAGGAAACCCAGCAGGACCTGGGTCTACTGTACCTTTGACCAACTGCCGGGTAGGCCAGGGTCCCTGTACATGCTCTAATGTTGGGAGTTCAGTCTAGCACTCAAGAAGGGGGTGTGTTCTACAAAGCCTGTAAGTAAGTAGTTTCCAAAATACCCAGGAAAAAATTCTGAAAAGAGATGGCAGATCTGTTGTCTTATGGTATAAAACTCCTCAGGTTAAATGTATATTTTTCATTTTTTTCTTTTAAGTTCAGCTTAACTGCTGGCAACAGGGAGAAACTCATAATTCATGTTTAAAGTCCAGTCATAGCTGTCCTAGGTGCCCACACATGAACCACTGACTTAACAAGAAGGACGTACAGAGAAGCAACACTTTGCTCTGGGTCTTAGACTTTTTGTGGGATCCTAGCTCTTTGATATGTTTCGGTGGTCACAGAGAAAGCTGTGTCTAGCAGTGGAATTGTTATTCTGTGTGCTTTTCTCTTCCCCATCTTTGGACCCAGAGAGTCATCTGGCTAGTAAGACACTCTTAGATGGACGTAATAGAAAAAGTATGGTGAATTAAAGCAAAGTGAACATGTGGTCCCTGCTCTAAAAGGGAATATACATAAATGTACTGTTCTGATAAAGTGGCTCTGTAGTTGTAATGAGCGCTTAATCTTACGTTTTCTCAAACCCCAATAATTTCTATGTCAAACTGGGCAACATCTCCATGTTGAATGAGAGTAATTAGTAACTGGGGTGATGACAAAACACATTCCCTAAAATTTTAAAACAGGGACCAAGGGTCTAATTGTTATTTGCAATAGCATTTCTAACCTGATTCTTTTAAAGGGGCATATATTCCCAACAGCTAGCATTTAGAATGTATGTATCTTCACGTGACTTAATCTAAAGCCATATGTATTAAAAGTAGGGAGACAGTGCATCCTTGTAGCTGAGTTGTACCCCCTACCTATAAAGTGATTTTTTTTAAAAAAGGCGTCACCTCACAGTTCCAAAAAGCTTTGTGGACTATTATAATCATGTTAGAATATATCAATCCTCAAATATTTCTTTTTAAAAGTGATCCGGGCATATTTCCTTTAAGAGAAAAAGTCAAACTGATGTCACTAAACCAAACCTAAACCCATTTGGAAACCAACAGCTCTTACAGTTGTGCTACAGAACGGGTCAAAGTCAGTATTAGAAATATTATACTTTATTGAATTCTAGAGCAGCTAATCTACCCTCCCCTGCTGACCAATGATAATAAGAATGGAAGAAAATATATGAAGGTTAAAGTAAGAGTCTATACCACTTGTTAAAAATGCTGGAATAACTTTCACTGTTTATAAAATACCCTAACATATATAGTAATGATTCATTCTTGTTCAAGAAGAAGTGATTTCACTTGGGATTCTGAAGTGAATTTATTCACACTGATTGTGCCCTCTGCTTTAGTAAGATTCTGGCTTACAGAGCCCTCTTTCCCATCTGCCAGTGCTCAATTTTAAAATACAACAATAAAACCTTAGTGGATAGAATCTGGAATTGGGTAGCATGAGCCACAACTGTATAGCCTAGACTAAGGAATTTTACTCAGTTATGATGTAATGGAAGAAGGAGGTTCCTCCTTTCCTTTTCTGGGGGTTTGCTCCTTTGTCCTTTCAGGTAAGTCTTTCTATAGATTTATCACAGATAAGATTGGTTGTGGATTAAAAAAAAAAAAAAAGCATTATGTGCTATCAACCAAAAAACTATAGAAAGGACGCAGTCTTTTACCTCAAAATAGTCCCTGCAGTCCAATCCAGCCCTAAAGCAAGCACAGACCACTACTGCAAAGCTACTGATAGAGAAGTAGCCTTGCCAGAGTCACTGAGGTCACTAAAAGGCATATAAAAGGAAACCTGAACATAACAACAGAAGGCTACATTTGATAATAGAAACAATGTGTTTCTCCACTGATATACAATACTGTGTAATGTGCTGAAAAAGGTGGATTTTGAAATTATAGCACAATTTGTAACATTACAGCATTTTGGGTCACATCTTCCCATCGTCCTTCTTGTTCTGAGACCCTTCACCCCCTTAGTATATCCAGATTCACTATGACATACTGATGAAAAAAGACAAGAAAACAGTGTCACAAGCCACAATGGAGCCATCTGCATGCAGTTCAGCCTGATTTTACCCTTTCTTCCATAACAGACTCCATTACAATTTTGAACCCTCTGCAAAGAATACAGATACACAAAACTAAAATAGGTATCCCTCTCTGATTAAAGTCTTCAGAAACTTTCCAGACGTACCTTTGCTAGAATCCCCCTGCCCCCCCACCCCAGCAGAACCCAAACAGGGCCATCATTTGCTCCTGGAAGTCCTGCCAGCACTCGTTTATTGGGCGCTCCGGGTTTTTGGTTTTCCTCTTTATTCTTCCTCCTCCTCCTCATCATCATCTTCATCATGGCAGTGTGTAATTTCCTGGGGGACCAGTGGGAAGAGGTTGGGGGGTTTAATCTCACTAATCGATCGTGTCAGCTGGTGCCGCTTGTAGTCGGTGTCTTTGAAATCCACTGATGTGCGGTTCCGGGTGGCGAGAGGAGACTCCATCTCATTGATATCCACGTGTGTATGCTCCACCGTTGATTCATGAGGCATCTAGATAGGACAAGGCTAGAGGCTCAGAAAGCAGAGTAAAATAGCTGCTTCCCAAATCCTAACCCCTCTCCTCTGTGAGATGGCCATGCACAGTTATGCCTATGATGGCCCAGAAGACAGGTCAATATAGATAGATCTTCATAGAACTACCTATAGCTGCCTATCCACCTCTTCCCCAATACCGTGTCCATACTGTTTACTATAGCCTGAAATTAGGTAAGATGAAGAGGAGAGATTCTTATCTTCTATTTCATAGCAAAAAATCAGTTCTAAAACAGAAAAGTATCAGAATGTAGGAATATAAAAACCACATTTCTTTCAATTCAAAGATCATTCAAATATAACTTTACCATTCAAATACAACTTTTAATAGAGCAGATTTCAGAGAGTGAAGTTATACTCTGTAACCTCCTATTTGGGTTATACTTTCTCAAAGACCCCTTCTTATACAACCATATAACCTGCACATGGGCTCTGTATATCACAAATGTTCAATCGTCTCCTATGCCATCCCACAAAGCTGGTTGCTGATCCTGGCCTTAGAGTGCATCTTAGCTATCAACAGTAGCTTACGGCTGTCGCCTTAACTCACCAAGACATGAGCAGCTCTGAAGAGGTAGCTGAAGGGGTAATACAGCAGGTTGATGAAAGACGCTGCATACAGGTCAGCATAACGCATCACTTGACTGGCAAAGAGGGTCTGCCGGGAGCCACTGCGAAACAGGCTTCCCATCATCCCATAGCACATGTCCATGTCATGAGTTACTTTCTAAAACAACGAGAATGAGATTCTCAGCTTATTCAACAAGTATTTATTGAGCAGCAGCTATGTGCCAGTCCCTACATAAAACCAGAAATACGAAAATCGCTTAAACTCAATTTATTTGCCAAGTTTTATTTGGATACCTTAATACGTTTCTGGATGGAACTAATGTCTGGGCGCTCATTGCTGCTGCTGTCAAGGTGCCTGAAGACAAAAGAAAAATCCAGTTGAAAATCTCTAGAAAGAACATTTCTTACAGCTAGGTGACTCCAAAGAGGTAGATGGTTTTTAGGAAAGGAATTTTTAGGATTAAGAAACTTACTTGTAGAGTTCAGCCAAGAAGATATCCAAGCTCTGAAGCTCTTCAAAAAGTGCTAGTTGAGGTTTGGAAGGAAAAGGGAAATGTTTTAAATAAATAAAAGCACCCAGTTCCTAACTGCTGCTAAAACGAAATTAAAAGGTTGCAGGTATGACTGAAAAATATAACCTGGGACTAACATGTTACAGATGAGTGTTTAAAATGACCTCCTCCTTCCCCTTTAGGAAAACCCACTGATACCCTGCTTGGAGTCTGGCAACAACAGAACACCATAATTTCATCTTTAACTGCCTTTCCTCACACTAAATACCGCTGACTACAACTTTCCTAGATTTATGCTCATTCTGAGCTTACAAAGTACCAATTCATACCCTGTCTCAGATGTAGTCAGCAAAGCCAGTATAAATAGTCCCATTTTCAGATGAAGGATTGAGAGTTAGGATTGAGTCACAGGTCCAGGAAATAGTAGAACCAAATCAATTAGATTTCTAAAACTTCATAGGTGGAAAAATTGAAAATGTGGATGAAAGGCTAGCCAGAAAACCCCACTGATACTGCAGACAGTAGTCAGCATCTCCTGCATGCTTCCTGTGTATTGCAGCCTTTCTCAACCTGGCTGGGTTCCCCAAGATAATTAAGCCCTACTTCATCCACTGAACATAACAAATTTTCTATTTACCATCTTTAGGGGAATTGAGAAAACAGCCACTCGAATTATTTTCTGTGTTCTTTGGTTGAGAAGGACTGTCACTTCTATCTTCTTTATACACATATTACCTCAGTTAAGTCTCATCAGCTTTAGCAGGTAAGTACTATTATTATTATCCCCATTTTTACATCTGAGGAAACTAAGGCACAGGCAGGGTATCTTGGTAACTTGTCCAAGGGCATGCAGATTTTAAGTGGTAGAGCCAGAGTTCCTATCCCAGGTAGGCTGAGTTTCCAGAGTAACTTTCACCACACTGTAGGTGATATGCGCTAGGGCTGACTAACGAACATGTGTCAAACACCTTTATGTAACTATATCCATAGCTCAATTCAGTATAGTGTATAGTGTACCGCATATGTGCAGTGTAGCTCAGTTCGAGAATACAATTTGGCCTCAGGAGAGAAAATACAAAATACCAGGAGGTAATTAACATTCAGAGCTGTCACTGCCCCAGAATCACAGACAAAGGATGCTAGCAGAGAGACTAGGACTACTAGGCAGGACTGGAGAAATACGGGACTACAGAGGAAAGTAGTGCTCTAGTTCACAATTCACTTGTTACTGTAATACAACTCAAGACACACCAGCATTCTATACTTAATCTCAAAGAGATACAAGAAGGCCAAACAAGATAACCTCTCAAGGCCAGGCGCGGTGGCTCACGCCTGTAATCCTAGCACTCTGGGAGGCCGAAGCGGGCAGATCCTTTGAGCTCAGGAGTTCGAGACCAGCCTGAGCAAGAGCGAGACCCTGTCTCTACTAAAAAAATGGAAAGAAATAGCTGGACAACTAAAAAAATATATATATAAAAAAATTAGCTGGGCATGGTGGCGCATGCCTGTAGTCCCAGCTACTCGGGAGGCTGAGGCAGGAGGATCGCTTGAGCCCAGGAGTTGGAGGTTGCTGTGAGTTAGGCTGATGCCACAGCACTCTAGCCCGGGCAACAGAG